>PVJL010003247.1:0-116617 GCA_004026885.1 Lyroderma lyra
AACATAACAATGCAACCATGTATTCTATTTTCAGTGGGGATAATCTAAGAAAGAGTTAATCCCTTAGACACCTAAGATTATTCTATAATTGCAGAGACATCAAAGCAATATCTTATCCTGTATTATAATTCTAGTATATAGTTTCAATGGCAAATTTTATGAAAAAAATAAATATTATTTATTAACACTCCTATTTTTATTGTAGTTTTATTAAATTTGTTGGGTTTTATTGATTAATAAGATTATAGTTTTAAAATGTGCAATTCTGTATAATCTTACTAATACATCATCTATGTGTTCCATGGTGTGCTTATCGCCCAGAGTCAGTTCTGTTTTCATCATCATGCATTTTCAAAACCCCTCCCCCTTTTCCCACTGGTAACCGCTGAACTATTTTCTGTGTCCATGAGATTCTATTTCTTTGTTTGTATTGTTTCTCTGTAGCTTTCAGTTTTATATCCCAAATATGAGTGGTCATATGGTTCTTGACTTTGTCTGTGTTACTTACTTTGCATAGCATGATAATTTCAAGATCCATCCACATTGTTGTAAATGGCAGTATTTTACTTTTTTTATGGTTGAATAATAGTTCTTTATGTATATGAGTGTTTGTACCATGACTTTTTTATCCAGTCATCTATTAAAGACACTTTGGTTGATTTCCATGTCTTGGCCACCGTGAAAAATGTGACAATGAACATTGGGGTATATATATCTTAGCAGACAAAAATTTTCAGAACTTTTGAGTAGATACCCAGAAAAGAGGTAACTGGGTCACATGACAACTCTACTCTTAAGTTTTTGAGGAACCTTCATACTGTTTTCCACAGTGGCTGTACCAACTTACTTTCCCACCAGCAGTGTATAATGGTTCCTTTTTCTCCACAGCCTTTCTAACATTCATTATTATTTATCTTGTTGAGGATAGCCATTCTCACAGGTGTGAAGTGTTATCTCATTGTGGTTTTGGTTTGTATTTCCCTATTAGCTAGTGAAGTGGAGCATTTACTCATATATCTGTTAGTCATTTCTATGTCTTCTTGGAAGAAGTATCTGGTAAGGTCCTCTGCCCATTTTTTAATTTGGTTATCTATTTTTGTTGTTGTTATATTGTGTGAATTCTTTATATATTTTGGATATTAGCCCCTTATCAGAGGTCTTGTTTGCAAATAATTTCTTTCATTTGATTGGTTGTCTCTTTGTTTTGTTGGTGGTTTCTTTTGTTGTGCTAAAGCTTTTTAGTTTGATAGAGTTTCATTAATTTATTTTTATTATTTCTTCCCTTGCCTTTGTGGTCAAATTCATAAAATCCTCCCTGAACCCAAGGTCCATAAGTTAAGTACTGGTGTTTTTTTTTCTACAAGTTATTATTTCAGGTCTTAGATCTATTTTGAGTTAATTTTGGTATATGATGATAGATCACATTTTAGATTCATTCTTTTGCAAGTGGCTTTCCAACTTTCCCAGCACTGTTTATTGAAGATACTTTTTTCTCCATTGAATGTTTTTGGCTTCTTTGTTGAAAATTATCTGACCATATACATGTGGGTTTATTACTGAGTTTTTAACTCTATTTCATTTGCCTGTGTGTCTGTTTTTTTTGCCAATAGCATGCTGTTTTGATTTTTGTTGCTTTGCAATATAAATTGAATTTGAGAGTGTGATTTCTCCAGCCTTGTTCTTTTGTTCCTAGAACTGATTTGGCTATTCAGAATCTTATGTGATTCCATACAAATTTGATGATTTTTATATTTATTTCTTGAAAAAATGGTATTGAGATTTTGATGGGGATTACATTAAATCTAAGTATTACTTTGGGTAATGTGGTTATTTTAATTATGTTGATTGTTTGAATCCATGAAAAGAGACTACTTTTTCATTTCTTTGTGTCTCCTTCAATTTCTTTTAATAATGTCTTATATTTTTAGTGAATAAGTTCTTTGCATTCTTTGTTAAGTTTTTTTTGTTTGTTTGTTTGTTTGTTTGTTTGTTTGTTTTTTGCTTTTTGGTATGTGGGTATCTCCCTGACTGGGAATCGAACCCAGGCCACAGCACTGACAGCGCCAATGCTGAAGCCTTAAGCCACTATACCATCTGGGAACTCCCCGCATTCTTTGTTAAGTTTATTCCTAGGTGTTTTATTCTTTTTGTTATGATTGCAAAAGTTACTGATTTTTCATTTCTTTTTCTGAAGCTTTATTGCTAGTATATAGGATTGCAATGAATTTTTGTTCATTAATTATGTATCCTGCAACTTCAGTGTCTTTGTTTATTGTTTCTAATAGTTTTTGGTGAAGTCTTTAGGCTTTTCTATATAAAGAATCATGTTGGGGTCATCAAGATGGCAGCATGAGAGGAGACCCTTGAAAACTCTCTTTGAAAACACAACAGATAAAAAACAAAAGTCAGACCAGAGAATCCCTAAATGATGCACAGCCTTGGCTGAGAGAATCACTCATCACAAGAAAATGTCGAAAGATCAGAGAAAGGAAAATCAGCAGGAGAGCGGGCAAAAGAGTAGTTTGTGACCTGGAACTCGGCAGAAGAGTGAGTGAGCTGGGAACCTGGGAACACTGGCTAAAATGCAGTGTGACCACAGGCAACTTGGAAGCAGAGAATTGACAAGGGCAGAGCAACAGGTGGCTATAGCAGGAGCAACCCTGGGTGACTTAGCCCCTGAACATATGGCCTTGGGCAAGTAAAAGCCTGAGCAGTGGTGCCTCACTTTGTCATGGGCAGACTAGAACCACAGCCAAAGTGCACGTGTGGGTACAGGTGCGAGCCTGCAGAAGTTCAGAAACAGGATCAGAGGTTCCAAGCAGTGCTTACTCAGCCACAGAGTGGTCCTGGGCTAGCTGGAGACTGAGAACCAGGGGCCGTGGAAACACTGACCAGGAAAGACCACAATCCTGGATGAGGCACAGGCTCAGGAGAATAGAGAAAGCCAAAAGTGTGCATCCACAGTGACCCTTTCTGTTGGGATTTTTCTTGTTTTTTTGAGGTAGGCCTGTAATGATGTAAATTTCCCTCTTAATACTGCTTTTGTTGCATCCTTATAAATTTGATAGGATGTGTTTATATTCTCATTTGTTTCTATCCATTTTTATCTCCTTTTTAATATCTATTTTAACAGTCACTTTTTAATAGCATGTAGTTTTATCTCCATGTATACGTATTTTTTTCCACTTTCTTTTTGCAGTTGATCTCCGATTTCAAAGATTGGTTGTCAGAGAATATGCTTGGCATGATTTTAATTTTCTTAAATTTGCTGAGGTTATTTTTGTGTTCTAACATATAGTCTATCCTTGAGAATGTTCAATGTACACTAGAGAAGAATGTATAGTCATGTTCTAGGATGAAGTGATTTGAAATGTCAAATATATACAAGTTTTCTGTAATGTATCATTTAAGGCTGATATTTCTTCATTGATTTTCTGTTTAGATGATCTGTCCATGGCTGTTAATGTGGTGTTTAGGTCCTATACTGTAATTGTGTGTGTCAGTATCTCCCTTTAATTCTGTTAGTAGTTGCTTTATAAATTTTGCTGCTTTTTAATTGGGGCATTATATTAATAAGTGCCATGTCTTCTTGTTGTTTTCTTCCTTTTATCATTATGTAGTATACATCTTTACTTTCTGTTGCCTTTTTTATCTTGAAGTCTATTTCATCAGGTATAAGTGTGGCTACACCCACTATTCTCTGGGTACCATTTACTTGGAGTATCGTTTTCTATCCTTTTACTCTGAGTCTATATTTGTCCTTATAGCTGAGATGTGTCTCTTGGAGAGAGCATACCATTGGATTTTATTTTTTGTTCCAATCAACGACTTTGTGCCTTTTTATTGATGAATTCAGTCCATTTAAATTTAGGGTAATTATTAATCTATGAAGATTTCCTATAGCCATTTTATCTTTTGTTTTCTGGTAGTTCGGTGTTTTCTTTGCTTATTTGTTTCTGTCAGTTATCTTAGTTTAGTGGTGTTCTATGATTTTTTTTCTGTTTCCTCTTTTTTTATGTTATGTGTCTCAGTTCTAGATGTTATTTGAGTTGTTACCATTAAATATGTCATATAAAGTTTTATATATACAGTAGCCCCTTTTCTCAAGCATGCTTATTTCTATTCTCCTTTGGATATTTCAACCTTTACTCCATCCTCTTTTATGTTTTTGTTGTTTCAAGGTCTCTCTATTTATTTTTACTTTTTTTTTCAGGTCAAAAAAAAACAGCCTCATGTTGGAGAATTCTCTTAGCTTTTTATATCTTAAGTATAACTTTGCTAGATAAATTATTTTTGGCTGATAATTTTTCCCTTCAATGGTTTGAATATTTGATTTTACTCTCTCCTTTCTTGTAGAATTTCTGCTGTGAAGTCTGTTGAAAATCTAATGAGTTTTGCTTTATAAGTTACAGTATTCTTTTTCCTGACTGCCTTGAGAATTACTTTTTTGTCATTGATCTTTGACAGCTTCAATATAGTGTGTTTTGGAGAAGGTGTTAGGATTTAGGTAGTTAGATATTCTGTTTTCTCTTTGGATTCAAAGATCCAATTTTTTACATAGGTATGGAAAGTTCTTATTGACTATTCATTTGAATAAACCCTCTTTGCCCTTCTTGCGTTCTTCTCCTTCTGGTGTACCCATTTTTCTTTCTTTCTTTTTTCTTTTTCCATTGGTAAACTTATTGGGGTAACATTTGTTGGCAAAAATTACACATGTTTCAGGTGCACGATTCTAAAGTGCCTTATGTAAGTGTTGTATTATGTATTCACTATCCAGACTCAGTTCTTTTTCCATCACCATGCATTTCACTCTTCCTCCCTCCTCTCCAACACCCCTCCTCCTCTACCCTCAATTAATCACTGAACTATTGACTGTGTCCCTAAGTTTTTGGTTCTTTGTTGCTTTCAGTTTTATATTCCACATATGAGTGAAGGCTTATGTTTCTTGTTTTTACTGTTTGGCTTATTTTGTTTAGCACGATAATCTCAAGATCCATCCATTTTGTCAAAAATGGCAGTATTTCATCTCTTCTTATAGCTGAGTAGTATTCCATTGTGTATATGTATTACAGCTTCTTTATCCAGTCATCTATCTATCAAAGGACACTTTGGTTGTTTCCATTACTTTATTACAGTTAACAGTGCTGCAATGAACTTTTGGGTACATAAGTCTTTTCAGATTAATATTTTCAAAAAATTTTTGGTGGATACCAAGAAGGGGGATTGCCAAGTCATATGGTAACTCTATTCCAATTTTCTGAGAAATCTCCACCTTGTCCTCTATAGTGGTTGTACGAATTTGCCTTCTCACCAGCGGTGTGCAAGGCTCCCTTTTTCTTCACAGCCTCTTAGCAACTGTTATACATTGTGTTGTTGATAAAAGCTATTCTAACAGGTGTGAAGTGGTATCTCACTGTGATTTTGATTTGCATGTTCCTAATAGGTAAAGAAGTTGAGCATTGTTTATATGTATCTTTTGGCCATTTGTATGTCTTCATGGGTGAAATGTGTGTTCAGGCCCTGTGCCTACTTTGTAATTGGATTCTTCGTTTGTTAATTGTTGAGTCATATGTGTTCCTTTTGTATTTTAGATATTAGTCCCTTATCAAATGCATTGTTTGCAAATGTTTTCTCCCATTAGTTTGGCTTTCTCTTTGCTTTCTTAATGGTTTCTTCTGCCATACAAAGCTTTTTAGTTTGATATAGTCCCGTTTATTTATTTTTGCTTTTACATCTCTTGCCTTTGAGATCAGGTTCATGAAGTCCTCCCTGAAACCAAGGTCTGTAAGTTTCATACTGATGTTTTCTTCTATATAGTTTATTGCTTTAGGTTACATGTAGAGGTCTTTAACTCATTTTGAATTAATTTTAGTATATGGTGACAGTTCACAGTTCAGATTTATTTTTTTGCATATAGCTTTTCAATTTTCCCAGCACTATTTACTCAATTGGTTTTCTTTTCCCATTGTATATTTTTTGCTCCTTTATCAAATTTATTTATCTATAAATTTTTAGACTTATTTGTGGGTTTCAATCATGTTCCATTGGTCTGTGTGTCTGTTTTTCTGCCAATACCAAGCTGGTTTGATTATGGATGCTTTGTAGTATAAATTGAAATCGGGAAGCATGATAGTTCCAGCCTTATTCTTATGTAGAATTGCTTTTGCTAGTTGAGATCTTTGATATCATACTAATCTGAAAATTGTTTCATTTCTTTCTTGAAACAATGTTTGTAGAATTTTTATGGGAATTAAATTAAATCTGTGTATTACTTTGTGTTATTTAGTTATAGTAATATTATTGAGTCATCCAATCCATGGTCATGGAATATCTTTCCATTTCTTTGTGTCCTCTTCAATTTCTTTTAATAGTGTCTTATATTTTTAAGTGTCATGTTATTCAGTTGAATCTTAAATATTTTATTTTTCTTGTTGAGGTTGCATTAAGTACTGATTCTCTCATTTCTTTTCCTGAAGGTTTGTTGTTGGAATATAAAAAAGCAATTAATTTTTGTACATTTTGTAACCTGCAAATTTACTCCATTTGTTTATTGTTTCTAATAGTTCTCTGGGGGAGTCTTTGAAATTTTCTATATAAAAGATCATGTTATCTGCAAATAGTGACTTTTTAACTTCTTCTCTCCCAATTTGGATACCTTTTATGCCTTTCTCTTGCCTTATTGCTCTGGCTAGAACTTTCAGTACTATGTTGAATAGCAGTGATGAGGGGGCATCCCTGTCTTGTTTCTGATTTCTGATGAATAGGGTCCAACTTTTCCCATTCAGTATGGTATTAGCTGAGAGTTTTTCATATATGGCCTTTATTATGTTGAGGTACTTTCATTCTATACCAATTCTATTTAGTATTTTGATTATAAATGATGTTGTACCCTGTCAAATGCTTTTTCTGCAACAATTTATATAATGATATGGTTATTATCTTATATTTTGTGTATGTGATGCATCACATTGATTAATTTTTGTATGTTCAGTCATCCTTGTGTAAGTGGGATGGATCCCACTTAATTGTCATGTATAATCTTTTTATGCTTTGTTGTATTCTATTTTCTAATATTTTCTTTAGGATTTTTGCATCTGTGTTCATTAGAGATATATGTTTATAGTTTTTAGTGTGTGTGTGTGTGTGTGTGTGTGTGTGTTATCTTTACCAGGCTTTGCTATTAGGATAAAGTTTGCCTCATAAAATGAGTTCAGAAGTATCACCTTATCTTCAGTATTTAGGAAGAGTCTGAGGAAAATGGGCATTAATTATTTTTTGAATGCTTGTTAAAACTCATAGGTGAGACTGTCTGGTCCGAAGCTTTTGCCTTAGTAGAGGTTTTTAATGATGGTTTTAATTTCTTTCTTATTGACTGGTCTATTTATATTATCCAGTTTTTCTTGGTTCAGTCTAGGTAGACGGTATATTTGTAGATTCTTATCCATGCCTTCTAAACTTGGTGGAATAAAGCTTTTCATGTTTTCTTATGATCCTTTGTATTTCTTTGTTATCAGTTGTAATTTCTCTCCTTTCCTTTGTAATTTCAGTCATATGTGGCTTTTTTTTCTTCTTTTGGTTATCCTAGCCAGAGGTTTGGCAATTTTACTGTTTTGTTTTTCAAATAACCAGCTCTTCCTCTGTTGCATTAATTATTTTATTGTTTTTCTACTCTCAATTTCATCAATTCTGCTTTATTTTTTATTATTTCTGCTTTATTTTTGCAGTTGATCTCTACTTTCAAAGATTTGTGGTCTGAGAATGCACTTGGTATTATTTCAGTCTTCATGAATTTGCTGAGGTTAGTTTTGTGTCTCAGTATATGGTCTATTTTTAAGAATGTTTCATGTGCACTTGAAAAAATGTATAGTCTTGTGTTGTAGGATTAAGTGTTCTGTAAATGTAAATTGTGTCCAATTGTAATGTATCATTTAAAGCTGTTATTTTCTTATTTATTTATTTATTTATTAAAATAATCTGGCTATGCCTGTTAAGGGTATATTTAGGTTCCCTACTCTAATTGTGTTTTTCTCAGTTTCTTTTTTTAGTTCTATAAGTAGATGCTGTGTAAAATTTGGTGCTGCCTGATTGGAGGCATATATATTAATAAATGTCATATATTTTTGTTGTTGTATTGTCCCTTTAATCATTATAAAATTTTTATTTTTTTTTCTCATTACTCTCTTTATCCTGAGGACCGGTTCATCATATGTCAGTATGGCAACACCTGCTTTTCTCTGGGTACCATTTGCATGGAGTATTTTTTTCCATCCTTTTACTCTGAGTTTGTGTTTGTCCTTGTGTCTTAGGTATGTCTCTTGGAGACAGCATATGAATGTGTTTTGTTTTTTAATCCAGTCTGCTACTCTGAGCCTTTTAATTGGTGAGTTCAGTTCATTTATATTTAGGGTAATGATTGATATATGAAGATTTTCTATAGCCATTTCTTCCTTCCTTTTTTATCTTTATTTTTGTTGTCCCCAAATTCCCTCATTTAATTTGATTTTTGTTACAAGTCAAATAGCCTCCCTCAATGTTTCATGAAATGCCAGCCTTGTGATAGAGAATTCACTCAGCCTCTGTGTGTCTGAAAACACCTATATTTATTATTCAAACTGAAGAATAATTTTTCTGAATAAATTATTCTTTACTGGTAGCATATCTGTTTTAGTATTTGAATATTTGATTCCATTTCCTCCTAGTTGGTAGAGTTTTTTCTGAGAAGTCTAATGATAGCCTGATGGGCTTTCTTTTATATAGTTTATGTTTTTCCTGACTGCCTTTAGAATTCTCATTGTCTTTGATTTTTGACATCTTCAGTGTAATGTGTCTTAGAGAAAATCTGTTGGGATTCAAGTAGCTAGGGGTTCTATTTTCTTCTTGAATTTGGGATTCCAGATTTGTCCATAGGTTTGGAAAGTTAGTTTGAGTAAGCTTTCTGTAGAGCTTTTATTTTGCACTCTCTGCTAATCCTATTATTCTAATGGTTTTTTTTTGTTGTTGTTGTTTTGTTTTTTGTTTTTTCTTTCTTTTTTTGTCTAATGGAGTCAGATAGTTCCTGCAGAGTTCTTTCAGTTCTTTTTACTCTGAAGTCTCTAGCTTCCTTCTTTGTTGTTACCATATCGCTAATTATTTTCTCCATCTGTTTGGTCCTGTTACCTATGGTAGTTAGTTCATTTCCCATTTCTTTTATTGTGGTGTTTGTCTCTCAAATTTTTATTAGATTCTTTTTTATATTTTCAATTTCTTTGTTAAAATGTTCCTTTTATTCACAGATTTCTTTTCTGAGATCATTTATTTGTGTCTAGGTACTCTGTTAGCATTCTTTCAGCTCTCTGAGTATCTTAAGTTTGCAGCCTTGAATTCTGTGTCACTCACATCATATACTTCCAAATCTATAAGTTGCTTTGGGTGGGTGGGTGGGGGTGAGATTTGGGAGAGAGTTAAGGAAAGCAACCAGGCTCAGTGTCTCTGGTTTCTGCTTCGGTTTGAGGGTAGTGTGATCTTCAGCTATTTTTTTCCCTGTGGTAGTTTCTTTGGTTGCTCTGCTGTAGCATTAATCTGTTCATCAGGCATGCCTGAATGAACAGAGTGCAGGACTAGCCAGGAGCACTCTGTGATCAGGTTGGTCACAGCCCAAGCAGACACTACCAACTCAGCCTTTTTTTCTTTCTCCTGACCATGTGTTTCACTCAAGACCATGTTTTATTCTGGTCACTTTTTCATGAAAGCTGGTTCTCAGTTTCAAATACACCCAGAGCCAATTTGTGGTCCTGGAGTCATGCTGCAGTTGGGGGCCCTATTTTCACTCAGGGCAATTCAGATAATTTGTTCAGCCTCAAAACTGCCGGAGGTTGCAGCACTTCAGTTGGGGCCCTAATGCACTGCTGTTCAGTTGGGGTTTCAACTCGTCCATGGTCTCACAGGGTTTCAGCTGCCCTCACCTCTGCTCTTATTGCCATTCTGCCTCCAACCTGCCTGGGGTCATGTTGCTCTTCCACTACTGTCCTTTGGGTCCCTCCTCATTCCTACAGTCAGCCCCAGTAGGATCTTGTTCTACAGCCCTGTTTCCGCTGAACTCCCTCCTTCCTCTCCTATTCACCCCCCCTTTCACTAACCTTCAAGTGTTTTCTTGCAATATATGGATCTCTCAGCCAAGGTTGTCCTATTCAGGGTTTCCTCAATTGAATCCCAGTTGTTCAGCTGTATTTTCCAGGAAAGTTTTCAAGGATCTTTTCTCTTACCACCATCTTAGGTCCCCTCCTCCCATTTCTTCTTTTTCTTTCTAATGGAGTCAGATAGTTCATGTAGAGTTCTTTTATTTATTTATTTTTTGAATTTTCATGTTTTCTTCCCTGTTTCATTTCCATGTTTCTCTCTTTGATATTACTAATTATTTTCATCTCACCAGCTCTACTTCCTATGCTAGCTATTTTATTCTTTATTTCTTTAATTGAGTTCTTTATCTCTGAACCTCAGTGAAAGGATGTGATGGGCTGTGGATCTTTGGGCCTCTGGAACCCCAGTGCTTTCTCTATAACCAGAAGTTGCAGAGACTGTATGTCTCAGCTGCTCTGGGCACCTCAGATAGTTTCAACTGGGAACAGTGGGGGCAGGAATTTGTTGGGGAGAAAGCTGTTGTGTTTGTGTCTGTAGATGATGGGAGCTGTCAGCCTACTACCAATCCTTCATCCCTGCTGTTCCATTCCTGTCTCTGAAACTAGGCACACTCTGTATCTGCCACTCAGAAATGGTTTCTCTGATTCTCAGGGCTGTAGGTATTCTGCTCTTTAACCCAACACTTACTACTACAGTTTATTCTGGGCCCAGTGAATACACTGGAAGAGCATCTGGAAGGTCAGGCACCATGTCTTTGTTATCTGCCTGGCACAAAGGGCATTGAGGGCAGTATGAGCTTAAGCTTTTCTGAATTTTGGCTTTGCCCCAAGGTCTTTGCCCCAAGCGCTGGGTTCAGCCATATTATATGCTGATCTCTCAGGCAGAAATGCTTGTGGCAAGAGAAATACCTGCTGCCACTTTAGTCCTTCTCTTTCCTGAGACTGGGGTGAGTTTTGGGTTGCTCATCCACCACATTTTCCCTCTTGTCCTGGAACGCAGTGAGTTCTAAGTAGGGTCCTGCAGTCCATGTCTCTGCACTTCCCTCTTTCCTTTTTCCCAACTCACTCAGCTTAGCTGATCTTCAGGTATTTTGATGTGATAAGTGGGTTTTTTAGCTGTGTTTGGTGTTGCATAGGGAATCCTTTGATGAATTATAACTGTTCTATTTGTTGTAACTTCAAGGGAAGTTGTTCAGGAGCTCTTCTTATGCCAGCATTTTAATGACCTATCTCCCGTTTTATTTTTAACTTTTAATTTTAAATAGTTTCAAAATTAAAGTTTCAATAATTACACAAACAACTCCTATTTATCCTTTACTACTATCTTCTACATGTTAAAATTTGAAAATCTTTGCTCTTTACTCTTTTTCCTTTTTTAATTTTTTTTATTTTTGTTAGAACTATATTTTAGTCAGTTGATAAACTGGTGCCTTATATTTCAAATGTTAGTATTTGTCTAAGTAAACTATTCTTCTACATAACAACTATTTTACTATTGGAACTAAAAAAAAATGATAAATTAAATAAATAAATAAAAACACTGATATTTCATTACCATTAAATTTTCACACTCTATTTAGAGTTCACCAATTGTTTCAGTTATTTGCTTGACAACATAAAGATTTAGTTCACAGTTTCACATTTCATTTTGTTGGCATGTCTCTTAATCATGTCTTAATATGAAAGTATCCCTCAGTCTTTATTTAACTTATAGGACCTTGGCATTTATATAGAATGTGCTTTTGTTGAGGTTTGCCTAATGTTTTCTCATTATTAGATTTAGATATGCACATTTGTCAGAAATAACCTTGGAAGGAATGTTGTGCTTTTTTCTGTGTATCCTAAGTGCACATGGTGTCTATTTGTTCTATTTTTGGTAATGGCAACTTTGGTTCCTTGGTTGAGGTGGAGTCTTCCAGGCTTCTTCATCATGCAGTTATCTTTCATCTTATAATAAATAAATATTTTGTGTGGCACACATTGAGATTGTGTAAATACTCTATTACTTCTCACTTTCACCCTTCAATTATAGCCTCCATTGACAATTCTTGTCTAAAACTACTATTGCTGTGACTTTTTTTGAGCAAATCAAAATACATTTATTGACATTTACTTATATATTTATTCAAAAATATATACCAAGAACCTAACATGTACTAAGGACTTGGTTAAGTTTTAAGGATATCTTATTAGAAAAATAGCCACTGTTAGGTATCATTAAAATACAAAATTTATCATAAAAATATTGGATTTATTATAGAAAATAGACCTTATACAAATGTCTTCTAAGTAGGTGCTATATATGTAAAAATCCAGAAGGAATGTGTAGGGAGATGAGAGGAAATGTCACTTAACTCTTTTCCTAAAAATTCAGAGCAAGAGGAAAAGTGAGAGCTGGTAAAGAGGTTTCATGAAGGAAAAACTTGTGGAAATCCCATGGAGAGTTTTCTGGCAAAACCTTCATTTATGTAGGTGGTTCTCAGCCATAGTCAAATGAAAAACATTCTCCACACTTACCTGGAAATAAAGATGGGGTGAAAAACCAAGTTACTACAATAAACTTTAAGTTGATTGGGATGATAGAACTATTTTTTAATTAAAAAAGTGCAACTTGCTATTAATTTTACATAAACATGCTCTTCGAGGTTGAAGCAAATCTTACCAGTTTTCAGTGTGAAAATAAAGTATAAAAACTATTCTTAGAGTTATTTCTGGATAGCTATTGTCTCTAATCTTAATGTAACAGAAATGTCTATGATGATATGTCAAAGTTTCATGGAAATCTTTGGGGGTAAAGTTAGAACTGTAATCCACAAGTTTTCTTGGGATAAACACTGCAGCTGCAAGGGCTGTCAGTGAGTATTCTCAGGTCAAAGAGGAACCTGGTTAAAGAATTAATGACAGACAAATTAAAACTGGAACTCTGGTAATTGCTACACAGAGTCACATGATGCTTTAAATTAAAGAGACTAATAATGTCTAATAATGCTCACCCTTTCATCCCCACCCCGGACAATGGTACTTGAATGAAGATTAGAGGGAAATGGCCACAGTGGTATCTCTCTCTTCACATTTCTTTTGTAATGTGAGATTGTAACACCCTAGTCAAGAGGTAGAGTCAATTTCCTTCCCCTTTCTTGAGTTTAAGTTGACCTTAGTGACTCCCTTGTAATAAGCAGAATTAGGCGTCTTTGGCACTGTGTGACTTTCAAGTTTTAATCAGTAGAAGTCTTGTAGCTTCTCTCTTTCTCTCTTGAAATGTCTATCCAGATATTTCTTCTTAGAAACCAAATCTCACATGTAATTGTTCTGGTCTACAATCTCAACTGAGCTCAGGATTCAAGTTATCACAGCTCAGATGAGTAGAAAAATTACTTTGGACATGAATCATTCAGATCTAGTTGTTTTAGCCTCTGGTCAAGCAAGTCACACCCAGTCACTTGCATCACCTGTTTTTCTCCATAATCTGAGTCTTCCAAGCCCTGGATTCAGACATCTTTTAGCAGAAAAAAATCAATTCTCATAGTGCCCCAACTGAATTTCTGACCCATACATTTTGTAAGCATCACAAAATCACAAAATTGCTGTTATTTTATAACATTAAGTTTTGGAATATTTAGTTATGCAGTCATAGTAACTCTTATAATCTGTTATGATATGATTTCACCAGCCCAGTTTAAAATGTATTTTATGTTTTACTCAATTGACAGTAGTGAAGATGAAGAGAAGCAGAAGTGCCTGAAAAACATTTACAAGTTAAAAAAAAATAGTAAGACATGAAAATTTTGTGGTTACTACTGTATTGTGCCATAGTTGGTGCTATCACTTCCAATATTAAGAACACAAATTTATGATTATAAATGCTGTACTTTAACATGTAAATGTGGCACATTAGGGAGATCATGACTACGATTCTTATTATAACTTGCAGAGAAAGCATTTCCCCATCCAATTTTTTATTTTTTCTGTCATCTAATGAGACTGAAATTGTTACCAAACAGCAAGTGAGGTCCTCCTGCCTGCTGCTCATAGGCAAATTCTGGAGGCAGAGGTGTGGTGAAATAGGAAGAGAGTCTTTATTCAAAAGCTACACAATTTTGGAAAAATAGCAGGTTTCTGCCTCAGAGCCCATTTCCTCTAAAACACCCAAAGGAAAATAACCCTGCCTCCCTCTGACAGGTCAAACCAATCCTAGGCTGCTCCCAGACTTTATTCACTTTTTTTAAAGTTTGGGGCACACAGATGGCTGCAGCACAATCATCCCAGCAGATTCCTAAGGAAGAAAAAGTGCCACAGTCTCTGCCCTCCTCCCATTTAAATTTTTCAACCCAAAATTCCATGCATCCCAGAAACATTCAACTTTTTAGTCAATCCCAATTTAGGATAGCAGATCTGTACCTTCCCTTGCCACCACGTTCTGGAAAGGTGTAGGAGGGTTTCTTCTTCTCCATCAATCATACTTGCCAGCCTATGGTGTCTCTGCCTGGGAAGTGGGAGATATGTCATATATCACACTAGCTTGTTTACTATTGCCTCAGGCAACTTCCTCCTATAGCCCTTCCCTTCTCCTGGCACCATACTGGTTTCAATTTCTCCCTTTACTACTTCTGCAAACTTGTAATTGTACAATGGCAAATGGGTAAATATCTTAATATTCTGTAGCTACTTCCTGCTGGCCGAGGGTGTACTACTATCTATCCCTGGGTCCAGAGAACAAAAAAAGAGGTTAAGAAGGAAGGGAAGCCTTCAAGCAAGGGAGGGGGATTTAGCAAAATCCAGGTCAGGTTGGCATCTTTGTGTTCTAGGGGTAAAAATTTTGGTAAGAAGGTTAGAAGGCATAATCAAAACCATAAGAAAGGTAAAGAGAAATACAAAGCATAAAGGAAAATTCTTATTCTTCAAATTATCCAACAAAGTTGCATCTGCATGCTTTATACCTTTTAGTTCTAAAACCATACAATTTCTTCTTTACCTCTTAAAAACCTCATAAAAAAAAAAAACTGAAGCAAAAACAGTTGGTTTTTTTTTTCTTTTTTAAAGTTGGAAGAAGACTAGGACTAGACTTAGAATCCTATCTCACACCAACCAGTACGACAACTGGTCAGTCCCACAGATGGCCTCTAATAGATCACAGAAGCCCAAATGGCAGAGGCATTCTCTAACCCCAGCGGGTACACCAACTGGCATCAATGGCACGAAGCCCCAAATTGCAGAGACATACTGTCACGCCAGCCAGTATGCAAACCAGCATTCTGGCACTAAGTCCCAAATGGCAGATACAGAGGATTCCCAATGTACACAGGACAGCAAAGTTCAAACCAAGTACTCAAAAGATTAAAATAAAATAATAATAATAATAAATAAAAAAAACAAGAATAATTGTAACCAAGAACTGAGGTTTCTTTATTTTTGAATTTAAAACTTTCACTACCTACTGTATACCTTTACAACTTTCTATACACCTCCTATATTTATTCACAAATAACCATTTAAGTAAATTCACTTTTTGTTTGTGGTTTTTTTTTTTTTTTGCATTTTGGTATGTGGGTAGCTCCCTAACTGGGAATCGAACCCAGGCCGCAGCGCTGACAGCGCCAACGCCAAAGCCTTAAGCCGCTACACCATCAGGGAACTCCCCTAAGTAAATTCACTTTTAATTTTTGTCCTTTCTTAATGAAAAAAGGACTGTAGTATAACTCTGTATTGGGCAAATAAATGTCCTTAGTTTTGCAAAAATATTCTTGTTTCTTATTATATAAAATAATATAAAATGAAACAAAGTAAAAGGAACATTGTCACCTCGCATTGGGGGTTACTGTTCTTTTCTGAAAGACAAATTTTAAATCTCCTGCAGGAGTGCAGGTCCAGCTTCTCCTTTCAGCATCAACCACAGCAGAAAGGCTGAGTCCTTTTCAGGTGCCCATTTTATGCTTGCGTGGTGGATCCAAGACTTGATTCCTATGAGCTTTAGGGAAGAGTGTGTATTCAGAAAGGTGCCATAGGGACCATTCCATTGCTTGGCTAGCTGCTGTTCATGGCCTTGAGTCTTCAAGGTCTTTAGGTCCCTTCAAGGTCCCCAGCTGGAATACGTATAAGGGCTCATCAGATGGATAAACAAACCTTCAATGAACAAACTTATGAAAACTGATTAGTGTTTGCCTTAAATGTTGTACATATTGCTTACTTTTTGACTTGTGCTCCAAATTTAAAGGGGATGCTTCTAAAACAGAGGTTTGGAAGGATTTCCCACAAACTATTTCAAAAGGGCTAAATTTAAGCCCACTTCTGAGTGCTACCCTAATTTGTAGGAGGGCAATAGGGAGTGCCTAATCCCATTTCAAATGCATTTTCTAGTATATGTTCACCAGGGTCTTCTTTATCATATCATTTATTTTCTCAGTCTTTCTCATAGATTGAGATGTATGTAGTTTTCATTGAATTTGTAGTGCCTCTATAACCATCTGGGAGGTCACCGAAGTGAATGACGGTTTATTGTCACTTTGAATGCTTTAAGGGTGTCCAAACTTACGGATTATCTTTAAGTGAGAGTTTTACTACCTCAGTAACTTTTTCAGTTCTAGCAAGGTATGCCTCTACCCACCCAGAAAACATGTCTACAAAAACTAATAAAAATTTGGAAGTCCTTTGGTTTTAGGCATCTGTGTAAAGTCTAATTGCCAGTCTTCAAATGAGAAGAACTTTTATATTGTATTTTCTTTTATGCTGGGGCACATTCTGTCTTAGGATTGTTTTTGACACATATATGATGGGCTTGGGTAAGCCTCTGAATTGTCCTTTTAAAATGAGGGCCCTTCAAATATGGCCTAATGAGGTCCATTAGAGCATCCATTCCATAATGTATCCCTTCATGTAGGTGTTTGAGGATGGAGTTCTAGAACACTAGAGCTTCCGGGAGAAGATCATACCCTGAAAAGCATTGATCTTTCCATATAGAAATTGGGTCAATGTTACAGAATCCCTATTTATGGGCCCATTCCTCATCTCATTCCCTCAAATGTGGTTTCAGTTTTGAAAAGTCCAAGCAGAGGATCAAGGATCCCAGGACTGGTGGCTTCTGGCTGCTTCTGTTGTTGCTTTACTAGCAGTCTGGTTTCCCTAGTTCATTTAGGAATTGTTTTTTGGTGTCCTGGGAAATATATTATGGCAATCTGGTTTGATAGAATCACTGCCTCTAGAAATCATAAAATTTATTTTACATGTTTGATGTCTTTGTTTCCTAAGGTTAAGAACCCTCTCTATATTGCTCCATGACTATGGACTACCATGAAAGCATATTTGAAATCCATGTAGATGTTAACCTTCTTTCCCTGGAATAGTAGTAAGGCTCTGTTGAAGGTTATCAGTTCAACATTTGGTGCTGAGGTTCTAGGCCCAAGGACTTCGACTTCTATTATCTTGTTTATGGTGACTACCAAATACCCAGCTCTTTGTTGGCTATTTTTCCTGGACCAGCCTGGTGCTTTCAGCGACTGGTCCAATAGATCCAGCCTGCTGGAATAAACTTAGTCAATGATTTTCAAGCAGTATTGCTGGAGGACTGAGTCTCCCTCTGAGTCAAGAAGCAGGGTGACTGAGTTCAAGGCAGTGATATTCTTTAAGGTCACATTTGGGTTGTCTGACAGAATGGTGTGGTATTTTCCTACACGCTCTGCCATGAGCCAATATCCTCCTTTTGATTCCAATAGAGTGAGGACCTGGTGTGGTACAAATACCATAGTAAACTGCCCCACAATGAACTTCTCAAATGTCACAAATAGCAGCCACTGCTTGGAGGCAAGGCAGCATCCCTTTGTCATGTTATCCAACTTTTTTGAGATAGGCTATAAATTAAGAAGTATGTCCCATAGGCTGGATTAGTAACCCCAGTCCAATCCCCTGCCTTTCACATATGTATAATATGAATGGTTTATGTAAATTAGACAATCCTATTTCAGGAGCTGAAACTAACTTCTCCTTCAAGGTATCAAATGCTAGCTGACATTCTCTTGTTTGTTCAAAAGATTCAGTCCAGTCTTTTTAAGAAATTATACAGTGATTTAGCCATAAGTCTGAAGTTTGGAATCCAAATTCAGTAGAACCCTGTAATCCCAAAGAACCCCCAAAGCTGTCACCAATTCTCTAGGACTTACTGTAGCAAAGGCTTGCTTTCTATCTACCATCAAGCTTCTAGTACCCTGTTTCAGTTGAAATCCAAGGTATGCCACCTTCTGTTGGCAAATCTGGGCCTTGTGAGATGAAACTTTATATCCTCTTTTTGCCAAATGATTCAGAATTGTGATGGTGTTGCATAGTCTTCAAAGCTATTACTAGCTATCAATAAGTAGTTTATATAGTGTTAAAGAAGTCCTGATTTCAATTGAATATTTCTGAAGTCTTTTTCTAATACTTTCCCAAATATAGACAGGGCATGCTTAAATCCTTGTGGTAACATGGTGTAGCAATATTGGAGTATGGCTTTAGTTTCTGAGTTCTGCCATTCAAAGGTGCACAGTAGTTGAAACTATTCACCTATTGGGATGCACAAAAAGGCATATTTCAAGTCTAGGACTGAAAACCATTTGCTGTTCTCAGGCACCATGGTCACCAGAGTATAGGGGTTGGGCACCATAGAATGAATATCCTGAGCAATGTTATTTATGGCTTTAAGATCCTGTACAAATGGATACTCATTAGAGTGAGACTTCTTAACTGGAAAAATGGGAATGTCAGAGGGAAACTGGCATGAAGAAATTGTCCTGCTTTTAAAAATTTTTGTCATATGGGCTGAGTCCCATCTAAAACTTCCTTCTTTAGGGAATAATGTTTTATTTTTTTGTTTGTTTTTTGTTTTTTGGTTTTTTTTTTTTTGGTTTTTGTTTTTTTCTGTGGGATCCACACCCCTTTTTTTGGTTAATTTTTATGCGTTGGAAGTTAACCATTTTACTTGAGATTTTATAAGCCCAAACAGTTTGATTGACATGCTCTTAGATCTCAAGGAGTGGGGGTTTGGGGGAAGTTTGCCTCTGGGACCTTCTGAGCAAGTTAGAAAGTTAGGAGCACCTGGAGCTGGAGAGCATGTAACAGCAGAATGTCTACAAATAAGTGCTGCTTTTCAGGAGAAGAAGTTATTTGTGCATACAATTCACAAAGTAAATCTCAACCCAGCAATGGAATGGGGCAGTCTGCATGTAGAGAAAACTATGCATAGGCTTTTGCTCCCCAAGCTGGCATTCTAGAAGTTAAAGGAATTCCTGTTTTATAAATTGTCCAGCCATCACAATAACTGTTACTGCTTCCAAATTTTCTTGGTTTATTTTGTATTTGGCATGTAGTATATGGTTCCCATAACTACAAGGAAATCAATTAGCTTGTTCCTCACCATCAACTGTACACAGGGTTTCTATAGGGATATAGTAATAGGTTGGAAGATATCTAAGGGAACCTGGGCCTTCTCATTTGTCATCAGACTTCCCTCTTCTCTTTAGGATTTCTCAATAAGGGTTTTTATCACCTCTATTTTCTCTTTTTAGTCTCAGGCATTCCCTTTCCCACTGGCCCTCCTTGCAATGGGCACATTGATTGGAACCTAGTGGGTCTTTCCTTTTTCCTCTCAGCTCCCATCTCTCCTACTGATTTCTCCATCTTGTCTCTAAGAACAACTGTGGCCTGTTTTAACTTACTTGTTGCCTGGGAGTTGTAAACCTTAAAGGCTATGTTCACCAGCTGGAAGGGATTTATTCCCAATGCTTTGTCTAAATGTTGGAGTGTCCTTCTGATATTCTGGGCACTGCCCAATAAAAGTCAAGTTAACTATCCAAACATTTTGTGGTACCTCCAGGTCACTATTAATATGTTTTCTGTAAGCCTGATAGATCCTTTCTAAAAATTCAGAAGGAACTTTATTTTGCTTTTGTTGAAGGGTCTGTATCATATTCAGGCTCTTTGGCTTAGGTACCCCTTTCTTAAGCCATTCCAAAATGCACCTTTTGTGATGTTCTAGAAGGTCTAGGCCTCCACCATTTGTGTCTCAGTCAGGCTCTGTCAAGAGAATTTCTCAGTCAGGCTCTGTCAAGAGAATTGCCCCAGCTTTGTTGAGGGTCCCATTATAATTCTCTTGGTGGAGGCATTGAGCCTCATCATTAGCCTTATTTATAACCAGTCACCTTATAGTCACTGTCAGCAGGCTGTTAAGGAGAGCTTGTATATTTGCTCAGTTTGGATGATGAGTGACAATAATAATGGTGATAATAAAATCTGTCATTCTCTGAGGATCCTCCCAATATGAAGGGTTGGGATTCTTCCAATTCAGCAAGTCTAAAGTAGAAAACAGAGTTTTGGTCTAATAGTAACCAGTGGGCTGAACTTTCTGATTTATTCTGCCTATTGGGTATTGCCTCAAAGGGAAATGTCTTGCTCCAATTAAGGATGCTCCCTGGACAAATTGGGTGCCCAGATGGGTCTTTGAGGGGAGACTCCTATCTTGTCATAAAGAGGTGGGGTCATGGGCTCTTCAAGTTGTATTTCAGGAGTAGCTAGCAATGGGGGTGGTTACTGGGGAGATCTTCCTGCTACTAATCCTGCACCCCCTGGGTTCAGGGCATTAAGATGACTTATTTCCTCATTCTTTTTAATTTTTTTTTCCTGTGTCCTACTATCAGGAAAGATTTTGAGACCACTTTCTTTCTCTATACCATTAAGCAGTTTTCTGTTCCTGGTGAAACCCTATTATGTAAAGTCATAAATGCCTTAATGTAACATATTTCATCTCATTTGTTTAACTGTTGGAAATATAATTCCAATTGTATAATGGTAGAGTAATTTAGGGAACCAGCTATGGGCCATTTTTTCCCCTTAGTCTGAAACATATGCAGGCCATACCATATTGCAATAAAGAACCAATTCCTTCTTAGACATTGGATAATGGCTATACATAGCCCAGTCTGCTAAAATTCTATCCAGTGGGCTTGCTCCAGGAGCCAACATAGATCTGTTGGCCCAGATGTACAGGACTAAATCTATGAGCTAAGAACGCAAGCAAACTGGGAATATATAAGCAAAATTAAACTCACAACTCTATTATTCCAAACAAGTGCTCACAAGCAAATCTGCCAACCAATCTCACTAACAGTGGTTCCCAAAAAACAACCCTCCACAAACTTGGCCAGTCCTCACTCAGACTCTTGTTCATGGCTCCAAAACTTGAATGATCTTCACCACTTCTAAAAGTCTTTTTCCCAGACCCATTTCCTTCCCACTTGCCAGATTGTTAGGTAGCTGCCACCTCAAGAAGACATGCAGAGAAATTCCCTGAGACTGAGAAACCCTACAGTCCTACTTTTAGGGTCTACCAGCCACAGGCAGCTAGTGTCTCATTAGAGTCATGATTGCTATTATTAAACAGCAAGTGGGGTCCTGCTGCCTGCTGCCAATAGGCAAATTCCAGAGGCAGAGATTTGGTTAAAAAATTAAAAGAGTCTATTCAAAGGCTACACAATTTTGGAAAAATGGCAGGCTTCTGCCTCAGAGCTCATTTCCTCTAAAACACCCAAAGGAAAATAACCCTGCCATCCTTTGCCAGCTAAAAGCCAGTCCTAGACTGTGTCCAGAGTTTGTTTATTTATTTGTTTTAAAATACTGTGCTTTGGGGAACACAGGTAGCTATAGCACGATCATCCTAGTGGATCCCAGGGGGAAAAAGAAGCCCCAGTCTCTGCCCTCCTTCTGTTTAAATCATTTAGCTCATAATTTCATGAGCTCTGGAAGCATTCAACTTTCCAGTCAATTCTATCCTGACAGATCTGTACCTTCTCTTGCCACTATATTCTGGAAGGGAGTAGGAGAGATTTTATTTTTTCCCTCCATCAATTATGTTTGCCAGTCTGCAGTGTCTCTGCTTGGAGGTAGGGAGATATGTCACGTGTCAAGCTACCTTGTTTACTGTTGCCTCCCGCAACCCCTCCTACCCCACTCCCTTCTTCTCCCAGCATCATGCTGCTATCAATATTGCTAACCTATAACAGAAACATAAAAGACCAGAATATTCCCAACATTGTCTCCTCTCCAATCTGTTCTATGTTTTGGTGATATGGCTAATATGGCTAATGGGTTGGATAATGGAGGTATACCCTATTCTCACATCATAGAATACATTATTCTGAGAGAAACAACATAGTTGTCTTCATTTCCATACAATAAACACTTATTCCATACAATATCAGTGAAAAATTACTAATTACTTGCTATGCTCACTGTACTATCAATAAAATTTAATTATTTTGCATAGTAAATACACATTTGTTGGTTAACCTGGAAGCCTGGATACTATTTCTGAACTATTCTTATTAAAGAAAAAAATGTTGCCAAGTTGTTCACTTAAAAACCTTGTTTTAGAAGATGGGGATATCTATATTTGTTATCTACAAAATGAGAAAAAATATATTAATTCTTGTTGTAAGAGGCAGCATGGTATAATAAGGGAAGTGTAGGACTCAAATAAGTTAAACTTAAATTCTAATATTATCATTTATTATAAAGCTCTAAAAACTTTAAACCACCACATAATATAAATAATTATTATTATCTCTGTTATGTCAATCTGATGTTCTTCTATATGATAGTAACAGGTTGGTCTATTTCTGTCAAATCCATCATTAAACTAAATAAAATGACAAATAATTTTGAATTAGATTAAAATAAAATTTAATGTATTATTGACAAGCCCATTTTTTCACCAAATTAACAAATTCTCCAATGTTTTAATAGAGAATAAAGCTTTTTGAATGACACAAATACCACAAATTATTTAAATGTGAGGAAAAATAAAGGTTATCTAAACAATATGATGATAATTATGAAGTTAAGATGAAGTTTCTATGTATATGTTAATAATGTTTAATATATATAATTCAAATAAATTTCATGTGAAATTTTAAAACATCAGACTGTAATGACTAGAAAAATATCTACTAACCATATTGCAATGACTTTTGTAGTATATTCTTATGCTACAGTGCAATTAAAAAAAATCTAAACTTCAAAAGTATATATATTTTTCTGATTAAATAATTTAACAAGTCAGCTTTAAAACTTGTTAGTATTCTTCAAGTAGTGTTAAAGTTGTTAATTGTATTGCTGAATATATAATTTAAAGCACTTATATTTTTTAGAAGTTCAATGCAGGTTTTATATGGCCCTATGATTGGGGAGACATACAAGAAACAGAAAATTTTCCTATTTCATGGGTAAAATTTTATGGAATAACATTTAAAAGAACGGTTCCTGACCTGGGAGTTGAAAAGTTCATAGTATTTCACCAGGTGAAAAGAAGAAAGGGCATTCTAAACAGAGGGAATGAGACCACATGAACTTTCAAAAAGTGTGGGATTTTGTGATTAGTCCTTCCCATCTCTGCATTATATCACTCCCTGACCACAGTTCAGGCTCCATTTTGCAACTTGCACCTTTTCTAAAAATATAATCTGGTCATTTTAGTACTCTGCATATATATCTTTGATACCTTCTTACTGCCTAAAGAAGAAAAGCTTAAGCACCTTTCTTTGCATTAACTTCTGAATCCTTCAAAAACCAAGAGTTGTGAAAAAGTTAGATGACACATTACTTGAACTTCTCAATTATCCTTCAACCCTTTGCAGTATTCAAAGTCTTTTACTTTTTCTTAACCACATTACTCTGTCACATCTTTGAGATTACTTGTAGACATCATAGCCTGTTGACCTTTAATATTTGACTTTGTCTATGGACTCCAATCTTTATTCCTGACCCTTGACTTGTTCTCAAACATTTTATCTCTTGTTTTAAAAATTTCCATATTATAAGCATATTGTATTAGATTTCTATTGTTGTATGACAAATTGTGACAAAACAAAAGACTTAGAGCAATACACATTTAACTCACAGTTTCTGTTGGACATGAGTCTGAGAAAGGTTTAGTTGGGTTCGCTGTATGAGTAAAATCAAGGCGAAAGACAAATTGTCATCTGGAGACTGAACTAAGAAGAAATCTGTTTCCAGTTTTACTCAAATCATTGGTAATATTTCTTTGCAGTTTTCATACTCATTGTATCTTGCTTCCTCACAGTCCATGAGGGGAGAGAGGGAAGTGGGGGTGTGGAGAAAGAGAGAGAGAGAGAGAGAGAGAGAGGGACAGAGAGAGAGACACTGAGACTCTAGAGCCATATGCTAGCAAGGTGGAGTCTTATAACACAATCAGAAGACTGACATTCCATCACCTTTGTCATATTCTAGTAGTTAGAAGCAAGTCACAATAACTACATCCACTCATGACAAGAGATTATAAAATGAAGTAAATATCAGAAGGCAGAAATCATTAGGGCATCTTAAAGTTTATTTGACACATATATACATCTGATTCTGTCATATAAAAAGAGTTTGCAAGTGCACACACACACCCACACACACACACAAACACACACACAATTAGATGTCTCAAAGGCTTAGGGCAATTTTAAAGTTTAATAATTAAATATGTACAAACTACCACAAATGTATAAATATATATTCTTATAATGTTTATTTAATTATTTGTACAATTATTCAATTTTGTAAATATCTATTTTTTAAATTTAACCCTTTGTTATCAGCCAATGTTTGTTATCTTCCATCAGATTCTCTCTCTTGTGTTCACTTCAGCAGCACATATGCTAACTCTCTCCTCTCTCTCTTCCCACAAACTCTCACACACACTTTATTTCAGAAGAACCCTAAAACACAATGCATGTACATATATATGTATACAATGTGTATATATATCTGTGTCTATTTATCTTAAGAGAAATTAAATCAGATATTTTGAGACAGGTAAATTTAGACTGATCGGTGACTTAAAGGAAATTCAAAGATTATCTAGTCCAAACACCTTTATTGTAGAAATAAGGAAAAGATGCATGAAGCGACACGGTTATCAACAAGTTAAGAAAGCTAAAGTAAAAATTCAGAATTTGTAACTCCCTTACCATTATTTCTTTCCACTCTTACCACAATATCTTTCTCAGTATATTGTAAATAATTATTAATATATAAGAGCAAAAAATAGCATCTAACTTAAATCTTGGAATATAATAGGTACTTAAATATATTCTGAGTAAATATATGAAAACATGAAGAAAGAATAAAAAAGAAAGATTTCTACAAAATAGTTCCTCTTATTTATTTGGTTAACAAACACTTATTTAATCAAAATTTTAGGGATGGATATTTATATATCTATATATCTCTAAAAAGTATGTATTTTTCTAATACATTTATGTACACATTTATATAAAAGTGATTTTATAAAACATATCCAAAATCAGTAATCTAAAGAGAGATTGATCATAAAGCATAAAGCAGGAATGTCAAGGAAATGGAAACCTAGGAACAATGCTGCCAACCAGAAAGAGATTGTTTATAAAAATTAATTATTTTCAAAAGCACACCTTACCCTTAGAACTAGTTCAGAAATGTAATAATAAAAATATACAAAAAAAGTGAGATGCTACTCACACAGGTTTGTAGTTCACCCGACAGAATTAAACAAACAATTTTAAACTGGCCATCAGCACATAATATTTTCAAGTGACTGCAAAAGCAAAAAGCAATTCTACACTTATAAAAAAAGGAATTCAAAGTTTCCAGGGATTTTAAGATACCATGCATTTAGAGGCAATTTTTAATTTCAGTGTAATAAAAATGTAAAAAAATACGCTTAGGTTTTAGGAAACATGATAATATCTAAAAATGATGTGTGATGTGGCATTAGGTTTTATTATTCATTGTAAGTTAGAAAGAAGATTTTTAGGTTAAACAACTTATCCAATACCACAATATGCTTAAATGGCAGAGGAAAAATTTAAACCCTAATCTAATGCAAACTATGCAAATCTTTAGAACATGAACATTGGACTCACTATATGTTATATAAAATTATCTTGCTATACCACCAGAAAAAGAGGCTGACCATATCCAGATACAGATTAAAATAAGCTTGCTTAAGTTAAAAGAAATGATATGACTAAAATAAGTATGTTTTACCAACAGTACCAGACATTTTTCTAAGTACATGCAATTGTGATCAAAGATTGTCTTGTAAGACCATCTCGTTGTTTCCCACATGCACATCCCATATAAGCAGGCCATACCCTTGAGGACTTTCAAGACCATGGCTTCCCTTTGTGCCCACAGTTAATGGAATCATAAATTGTGGTTCAGTTCTCATATGATAAAAGGTACTTTGATAACTGACTACTTGATCCTGTAAACAATGCTTTTATCAATTAGTGTTTGTAATAAGTCTTTCCCAGGAAAAAGCTTATTGAATAAAAGTATTAAGGATGTAAATTTCCTTTGAATCTCATACCTAAGAAGTGATGATCAAACAATGTCTACATCCTTTCAATACTTATCTGGACTGATCACAGCAAAGTTTATTTGGTTCATCATCTTGCCTATCTGCTTCCTTTCCACTATTGCTGTGTTTGTATTGTATCATCAGGCTGCTATTAGTGCTTTCACAAGAGGTAATGTTACATTTATCATCTCAGATTCATTAAGGGGATTTCAAAAATATATTAATTATGTCATTCATGATGCAATTCATAAAGTAGCCTCATATGATATAGATTTTATCTATTACTCTATAGCCTCCTAAAAATCTATCTGGAGGAAGGTAGTATAATGAGGTCAACTATTCTTCTAAACCTGGAAATTAGGTGGAGGCCATTCTGTTTCTCTTAGTTTAAGGTATGGTGCCTTCTTAGCTTTAGAGTAACCACTTACTTTCTTCAAATAAATCAATACTTATACATAGAGAATCATACTTCCTCAGTATTCTTCAACCTATACTTTACTGATAAATCTCATATCACAACTTCCTCTCACTTCCTTTGCTCCAGGAAGATAGGCACAGTGTTTCACAATGTAAACCCTTCAAGTTTTAGACTGCATAAGCTGTGTCATTTTATGAAAGTTTCTGTATGATTATGTCCATCCCATTGTTAACCCTCTGCATTTATCCTAAATCAAAAATGTAAAAGCCAGAAAAAGTACTATCAATTGATCCAATGTTAATTTAGAACATCACATTCCTTCCTTCTTAAGCCCATTAACTCCTGGTTCTTTGATCACCTGGCTTGGTATTGTGGTTCTCAAGATAAGAACTGATTATGGGTTTCCTTTGATTTTGGATTATCTTTCCAAACTTGTATCATATGTTGGTTGATTTTTTTTTCTTGTGCTGAATAATTGCCCACCAATTCATATGCTTTTTCTTGACTTTACCATGAAGATGTTTATTAGGATTGAACACTGGTGGAAATAATATGGCATATTGGTAAAAAGTATAATTTACAATGTATGCCACTGTCATTAAGTAATTTGGCGACCCTGGGCAAGTTAATGGACACATTAGCCTTACATTCCTTATCCATAAAAAAAGGGTATGAATTTAGATGTTTACCAATTTTTATAACACAGTTTTTATTTTATATAGACAATCTTATCTTTAGATCTTTCCCTACCATGCCCAACTAGAGAATTCTGAGCATTGTGCTAAGAATCCAGTAAAATTTGCTAATTTAATTATTGAATACATCTGTTATCATAGACATAAAAAAAAAATCTGACTATTCTTGGTAACTTCCCCAATAAGAACATGATGGAAATAAGTTTTTATTTGATAGCTGCATTTGTTAATTCATCCCTATCGATAATCACAGTCTACTGCATAAGAGTATGTTTTTATCTAGAAAAAAATAAAAGTATCTTCAGAGAAAATAAATATGATAATTATCACGCTTAAGTATCACTGATTACAGTAGTCTTTATAGATTACATGGTATCCAGAGTCCCTTCCCCTTTTTTTGATGAGTTTATGGATTCAATGAGGGGTATATGTATTACATACTTTGCCAAGCCCAGAAACTGCATTTTAATAATGGCTTATGTGAAAATTTATATATGCCGTATAATTCATTCTAGAACTAATGCATACTTGAGTGTCTTTAGAATATTCAGTATTAAGCGTCCCTGGGTTTAGCAATCAGATTGTTTCAAAGGTGCATGGTTACTGCTAGAGTTTTTAATTAGCTATGCTTTAGAATCACTACAGTGGTACCTCAGAACTAGTCATTAATTAGTTCCAGGAGGCATGATGACTACCAAAAATGATGAGTACCAAACAAATTTTTCCCATGAGGAATAATGTAATAAATGTAAGGTATGCCCCAACCAAAAATACACAAAATGAAGTTAAGATAATACCACAAAGAAATGTGCACAGAGCAAGAGCTACCATGTGACTCATGTGTGACCTAGACTGACCAGACATTTCATTTTAAGTAAGACAGAAAACAAGGGCACTGTCTTATTTCAAATAGTACACATAGTCAGCCTACTGACACCTTGAATTGAGCCCAGTGAGACTAGGCTGACCTTAGGTACCACTTGAAATGGAACAGTACCATTGTTTTCTGTCCCATTTAAAATAATACAACTGGTCAGCCTAGCATGACCCCTTGTTTCTGTTGGAAAGGGTAGCAATTCATAAGGCAATCAACACCAACAAATTCTAGCTTGCACACTGAGTACCAAACGATGAGTATTGGAACAAAATTTTCATGTCAAAGTGCATTAAATACCAAGTTCAATGAGTTTCAAAGAAGTCTAGTACCAAGGTATGACTGTAGCTATGATTCAACCTAAAAATAATGTTGATACAGTGAAAATAATACTATTTACAAAGTAAGGATCTCAGCCTACAGTATATTTAGGTTAAAGTTGAATGAATAGCATGGATCATTTATTTATTTTGTAAACTAACTACCAGCTTTAAATTGGTTTTTAAATAATTTACTTCTGTATTTTATATTTAAGCAACATTGCCAAAATATTTTTTTCTTGTGAACCAGACCCAGTTAGAATTTTCATTAATGTTTATTTATTTTTTAATAAACAAAGGTGTGTTAAAATAGTCCAAACAATAATTCACTGAATGCCATTAGGAATTTTAATCAACTAATTATTTCTGTTATGCAAATTTAGTAAAACCTAATTAAGTAAATATCAGATCTATGGATCAACCTATTAAACAAATGCCCTGCTTTATATCAGTCTTACATATTTTGTGTTCATGGAGAATTCTATTTAAACAAATGAGTAATAAAAGAACAATTATAAAATAAGTAATTCCCTTAAGTACTAATAAAACATTGTCTTCCTTGAAACTGCACTTATATATATATTTTTTAATTCTTGGGAAGAGTTTTATGCTTAGGTGGATGAATTCCAAATAAATGTGTAATGTTTATGAAGAGGATTATATTTGATATATTGCTTTATGAATATGATATATACGGTATTACTAAAAAATAATGACTCAGCTGTCAAAAATAAAATTTTTGCATACTGATAGAGATTTACTACAAATACTGAAATTCTAAGTGAGAAATACATAAAATGTAAAAGTATTTATAGTAATTATATACTCATCTCGACTACTAGAAGACAGCTTAACTATCTAGATTCTATTGATCCACTATAAAGCTTTGTCAACTAAAGCTTTTTTCTTAAATTGATTCTCCATTTTTTCTTCTCATTTTCTCAATAGTGCACAGCAGGAATCACTGTCTACAGAAAGAAAATAGGATCTAGCTGTAGGCATATGTATAAAACAAAGAGGCCCCAATTACAGAAAAAGAAACCTTCTATTACTATTTGATCTTAAAATTAATTGATCTTGCCAATTCATTACAATCTTATTTAAATCTGTAATAACAATGTTACAGCTGCATTTCTGATCATTTTAATTAAAAAATTAAAGGAATCTATAACATAATATGTGGTATTAATTTTGTTTTGGCTGCCTATAGTATAATAGTATACATTCCAGTTTACAAATACAAAATCAGTAAAGAATCTTTCAAAATTAAACAATCAGGGCATCTGTTGGGAGCTTAGCCCATGTGGTTTAAGAAGGTAAAGGCCCAATGCAGGTGTTGATGTTGCGCATCTTGTTTTCTCAGCAAAAGGGAAAAAGTTAGGAATGAAGAAAACAGAAGAAAGGGAGTTAAAGGAAGGCATTGGACTAAGCTGTAAATTGAATTTGGTTTGTAACAAGGCCCAAGGTTGGTTAAATTGAAGAAGAAAAAACACAATGGGCAACTGCCTGAGAACACATGGCTTTCATTTACAGTGTATGTGGCAGATCCTAAGTGAGAATGTTGATTCTTCCTGCTTTTTGCCTCTTTTTCCCAAGGCCAAGTGTAGATGATTTCTGGTGCATTTGGAAAAATGCAACATTCCATCCTCACATATATCCAAACTCTCTATTCATCAAGGAAGCTGACTCTTTCCTTACCAGGCTAACGTATTTCACTTTACCGGTCTGTCCTTCATTTACTGGGAGAACTTCACTATTCAGTAGCACCTTTGAACTTACTGTCACTTAAAATACAAAAGGATTTGCACTGAATAAGTAGAAAAACATGTTCATGTCATACAGACAGAACATGCACAAGGTCCTGAGTTGGTGTCCATACTTTCTGTTGAAACTTGTACCTGCAATCTTGAACCTATTTACCTCAGGGCATGCATGGTAATTGCAACTAATATTACATCTGGTCTTTGTGAAGTTTTATCCAAAAAGACCAAGTTACTTATTTGAGGAGTTTGTATCATTCTCTTTGAATTTTTTAATCACCAAATAGATTACATATATAAATATTTTCTTCAATTCCAGTGAAGGTATGTCAATCTGATAAGTGTTAAAGTGGATTGATTTGGGAATCCTCAATACTCTATAAAAGTGTGTTTAAATCCACATTTTTATTTTTGAAAATTGTGAATAGTTGCTAGTATCATCATTATGAATATATACTTTGTGTGAAGGATAGTAAAATCTGCAACCATTGAAAATATTCATAATAGCTCAATTTTTACATAGAAATGCTTCAAAATAGTTCATAATTATGTTTATTTTTTAAAAGAAGATATTTTTCTATGAAAATATAATGCAAAAACAGTTTATTCCAAGAACCAAATATGATTTTCCATCAGTATGTTAAAAAAATTAAAAACTAAAGTAACTAATTATATTTTGTTGACCTAAACATAAAGTAGCTCATAGGAAAAAAAAATCAGAAATTTGCAAACTTAGTTTTTAAGCATCAGGTAGGAAAAAAACTTATATGAACAATTTTTTTTCATTAGTTTCCCTGTTTTATGCTGGGAATAGTGCACACAAGCAAATAACTAACAAAATTTCTTTGAGCTTAATTTTAAAAGCAATGATTTATAATTGTATAATACTTCACACGGTTATGAATCATATAGCCACATTTTGATCATTGGGCCACATATATAACAGTGATATCATAAGATTATAATGAAGCTGAAAATTTCATATCACTGAGTGACATTGTAGCTGTAGTAACATAACACATCACATTACTCACATGGTTATGGTGATGCAGGTAAACAAACCTAAGGCCCTTACAGTCATATAAAAGTATATCACATAAAATTTTGTATAGTGCATAATACTTGATAATGATAATAAATGCCTGTTACTGGTTTATGTATTTACTATACTATGTTTTTTATTGTTATATTAGAGTGTATCTTTCTACTTATAAAAAATAGTTTGCTCTAAAACAGTATGCCGTATTATGCAGGAAGTAGCCTCAGACATCTCATTTACTTTGTCTCTTAATTACATCATTTTTTCTTGTGCCTGATTTAATCTTGTGTTATTTTGTATAGTAACATGGTCTACAGATTGTAGCTGAGAAACCATAGGTGTGTAGCAGGCTGCAATATTCAGGTTTGTGTAAGTGTAATCCATGATGTTAGCATAATGGTGATATATCACCTAACAAGGCATTTCTCAGTATGTATCTATGTCTCAGTATGTATCTATGTAGTTTATAAATATATCTTATCTATGGCATTTCATAAGAATTTAATACTTACAATTCCATGATATACCATAGAAAATACTGTCATTCCTCTTTTATGTATGAGAAGGAAATTAAGCCTTAGAAAATTATTTAAACAAGGAAGTAATAAAGCTGCAAAGTAGAAAATCCCCAATTTTTTATTCCTATTAAGGAATTATTTCCATTAAACCAGAATATCTTTCTATTTGTACCATAAATATAAATAACAGCAGTTAAACACTTTAATTTTAGTAGCTATAAAATTTATGTTATCCAGCAGAAACAACAAAAACAAAAAGAGTAGTTTTGAAGTGCTTTCAGATAGAGGAACAACATTTTTTAACTGCTATTAAAAAATGGCATAAAGAGTGAGCCCTTTATTCATGGTCTGAGGATAACAGAAACACGAACATTGTATGTTTAAGCACTATAACCTTGGAAAGACACAAAAGACATGACTTGAATATTCAGAAGAACAAGGATCAATCAAGATAGAAATTGATATCAAGAAAATCCTTGAGGAGAGGAGAGATATCTAAAGCATAGCAAACTAGAGCAAAACAAATAAAAATAAAATTAAGAGGATATAAAAATAAAGGACAAAGTATATAAGTGAAGGATATTCTGAGTTGAAATTAAAAAAATAACTTCTAATATAGAAAATATCATTAAATGTGTGTTGATATTAACACTATCACTCTATAATAGTTAACAAAAACGAAGGGAATATATATTTAATATTCTCTTACAATGAGAGAGGCTAAAAATTTTAGCCTAAGAAATTTACCATAGACCATAAATAGATATTTCTCCTCCTAGAATCTTGAGGAAAATGGAAGCCAGGATGAGAGACACATCACCAAGGGCAAACTTGAAAGAGTGACAGTAATCTGCAAAAATAGTATCAAGAAAGCTAAACCACAGAGTGAACAGAGCCTTTTGAAAAGCACTAAAAACAATTTAAATATAATTTCTAAAAAATACTGAGCAAAAGATAGGCCTGCTTTCTGAGCCAGATGGTGTAATATTAGCAGATGACATTGGAAAGACTAAACTCCTATTTTGTTTCTGTTTTCTCAATCAGGAAAAAAAATGATCTTCAAACTCAAAAGGGTAGGACAAACAAAGGAATCAAATCCCGAGATAAGTGGGGAGATAGTAAGAGAGCACTTAGCTTCTTAAATGAGTTCGCATTACCAGGCCCAGATTGATTACATCCCCAAGGACTGAAATAACTTGTACATGGACTGCGACTCATCTCTGAATTTGCCTGCTCCTCTCTATCATTGCTGCTACTCCCTAGTCCACATACTCATAACCTCTTTTCGGGATTATTTTAACGGTCTTCTATCTGGTCCACCTGGCCCCAACTTTTCTTCATTGAAATCAGATTTTTCACACCACCTCCAAAATGAACATTTTTAATAACGCATACATGATCACGTCTCTCTCTTACCTAAAAATCTCCCTATGTCTCTCCAGTTTCTCTAGTTTAAATAGGATATACTTCTTAGTATGTTATGTGGGCCTTCCCATTGTAGTATTAATTTGCCATTCCAATATCGTTTCTCAGCATACCATATATCCTATGCTTTGCCAAGTTGGATTACTGTTCAACTAGTCACTCTCACATACGACACCTTATCTTGGAACATCCTGTTCTCTCTGCCTAAAATATTTTATCTTGTTTCGTTTACCCACATGGATTCCAGGTTAATGATAACTCTTCTTAGCAGTTTTCTCTGGATCTTAAAGTAGAAAACAATCTGTACCCTTCTGTCTTCCTGACTAGATAGACTGTTTTTCAAAATAACTGAATATGATTTACTTATATTGAAATCTGTAGGCCAAATATTAAATATTTTCTCAGGTAAATGTAATTGTTATTAAACAACCAAATACTTCCATAAATGTTTGGGACATTATGAGACAAGGCATCATTAATGTGCTTTACTTCTAAAATTAAACTTAATAGTTTAAACTTAAAAGTAACATATTGTCATGAAAAAGATTTAAACACTACATCAATTCAAGGAATACCAGGTTGGACAATTAATTTCATGAACTCATCCTAGAAAAAGCGCTACATACCTCATTGCTGAATATCACTACAAGTCACCTTTGAAGTCTTCCGCTTGGGAAGCTATGCACTGATGCCAGTGCTTAGTCCACCTTTCAAAGCAGTTTTGGAACTCTGTCTGGAATGGTCATCAGAGCTGTCATCATCCCCAAAATTTGACAATTAAGTTCACAAACTTGCTACTGTGCACTTACACTAGTAGCACTGTACAAACAACTCGGTAAGGTGTCATATACACTCGTAAGTATATAAAATGTATATAAATCATTAGGCCTTATTCATATACCTAGAAGTAAGAATTCTGTAAGAGAACCTCAGTTCTCTTGAAACTCTCATAAGGTAAGCATGTTTCTCTGCTGAGAATGCTTCTAAAGTATTTAAGAGATTTTCAGGAATGTTTTTTTAGTAATATACACTTCACAAAACATGTAACTCTGTTATATCAAAAACTGCTGAAATAAGCACTCTTTTATATATGTGTGTGTATATTTTGCATGTATATATATTTTCTATTTTTGTATAACAAAGCCCACAAAATTAATTGCTCCACCCAAGATTTTGTAGTTGGAGCTCCTATGTTAAGTGTTAATTTATTAAAAGTGGATGCATTTTATAACCTTTTTCATCAGAGAATTTTATAAAATGAAAAATCATCATTACAATAGCTGATGTTTGTGGAGAGCTTATGATGCGTCTCTCAGGTATTCTTTAAATCTACCATATAAAATACTTTATTTAATACTAACCACTATGCTGTATGGTAGGTAAGGTTATTATTTTCCCCAGGGTTTAAAAATATTACATACTTTGGTCCTGATTTTGCAACCAGTAAGTGCCTGCCTGGCTCTGTGTCACTCACTGCTTTTAAGCTCCCTGATGTACCATTCCCAAAAAGTGGAACACACATTACAGCTTGTAACGAGTAACTTTCAAACAGATTCAAATCAGTGAATTCTAGTGATTATGTCTTCTCCTTTAATAAGCCCTACTACTATTTTTTTCTAATATTTATATTACGTGTCTGTACACCATCAGCTGTTCTAAGAATTACAGCTTCAGATGCTATTGTGTTAGAGATCCTAGTAGTCTCTTTGAACCTTATAGCATGGTGATAGAAAGTTCATTCCCCATGTTAATTAAGTTCTTTCTGTCTGTGACTTATACATTGTAGTAATTCAGCAAATTTTCAGGGGTAAGTTATTCTTTAAAGTACCAGATATAAAAGGCAGAGATAGTTTGAAATTGTTCTTTGCTAATCAAAAGCTATGTGGCTTTGGGCTAGATCTTAAACTGTCTAGGCATAATTTTCCTCACCTGTAAAATAAAGATAATAATAGTTACAATATTTTGGATTAAAATGTTGCTGAAATAATATAGGGTTATTGTGGGGATTACACATAGACAATTCTTAGCACAGTAACTGACAGTAAATGGTAGATAAATGTTAGCTATTATTGTGATGATGGAGATGATGACATCTGTCAGTGCAGTGCTCTATATTTCAGATGCATAGGAAATAGAATGCATGTGAGCACACTGCAAATCGTGATAATAATAAACATTACTGTGCATATGTTTCCACAAAGCAGTTAACAGAAGTTCCGTATTGTAATAATTTCTAAAATGTCCTATAACTAAAAAGTATAGTTCTCAGTACTGGGTGAAGTTCTATAAATCATTAAAAATTCTCATCCCCACTGAGTCTGTCTGTGACACCTCCAGCAGCTCAGCAGTCATTCACAGGCCCAGCAGCTTGAAGGTCAAGGATTCAGTATCTATCTCCAGGTGCCAGGGTCACTTCAGCATTTAACCTCTAGTCCAGTGGATTTAAGACTACATAGATTTGTTCTCTCCTTTGAGATGGGACCCAGCCGGGTCTTATCAGGTAGTTATCCCCAGGGAGCAGAAACTTAGTCCAGGACAAACTAACCAACCACATCAAATAAGGGCAGACAAGGAACAGTCTCCCATGTCCCATATGTGAATCCTCTTGGAGTTACATAAAGGCCTTGAGAGTGTCATGATAAATAAGAAGAAAATAATACAAAAAAGGATAGTGGGGATGGTTTAGCAGACAGATGGACCACCGTAGTTGGTTGTCAGAATCTTGAGCCGTTTCTTCAACCTTATGGCCAGAGCAGGAAGCAGTTTCAGGAAAAAGAAAATGGCTTTGGGAAAGTCATCTTCTCAGACAGATACTTATGATTTCAAGATTGTATATATGGTGTTATTGTTATCCATTTTTACACCCAATGAAGTGATAAAACTAAAAACCAAACCTCATTTTCTTATATAAAAACTTTAGGTGTTTAAGAAAAACAGAAACAGATTAAGATTCAAGATTTATCATGCATGTTTCTACATGACTGTTTCAATTTTTTTACAGTTTGAGTGACTTTTATAATAAACCATTATTTTAGACTCATTGAAGGATTGGAGCAATTTCAACTTTTTATCTTATTTAACTACTTTTTTCAATCTAAAAGATAATTGAAAGCAAACCCCATAAAGATGCAATGTAACATGATTTGGAGCACCCCTTTCTTTATATTCTGAAAAAACTTCTTTAAATTATGCTTTGGGGAAAATATTAGGAAGCACTTGGATATGGTTATATATTTTTCTCATATTTTTTCTCTTAGACTTACAAAAGGAAAATATATAAAAAATATCCTAGGTATTATTACTTTTTGTAAACTCAAAGGTTAAATAATTGACTCACATGCTGAAATTATTGGGTAGAAATTAATTATAAAGATATAAACGTCTAGAAAACATCAGATATCAATAAGAAGTTATCAAAGTGAAAAGCTAGAGAAGATAGTGTAGTTTTCTATGCTGCAGTATATTACCTAACTCCTTAAAAGTCAAGGAAACATAGGAACTTTGATAATTTAAAAATATCACAAAATAGAAGGTATAACTTTTCAATCAATTTCTACGTATATATTTTTAAAGCTCTGATATCTTGAATAATTAGGTATTTTTCTACTGGCTGTCTTTTATTTCAACACTGATGAAGTAAGAGTGGCAGTTACCACAACACATCAGTTCCAGTATTTTGCTGATGGGTAATAGTAGGAGACAAAGAGAAATGTATTTCTCTCTCTAGAATAGACAGTACTCCTATGCTCCATTTTTATTTACATAAATACTTGCTGCATTCCTATCTGCTTGCTGTGTGCTGGTATCTTTGCTATCTACAGGAAAGTGATGACTGAAGTACTCCTTGCTTTCAAGGACAGATTTGATTTCCTACAAGGGGGAATTTGACAAGTATACAAATAACTACACACAAGGTGAAATCAAATAGGTATTAAAAAGAAGTACAACTACGAAAGTAAGAATAAACCTAAAACATCAACTACTCTAATATGTCTTATTTTATAGATGAGGAAATGAGAGTAAGGGTCTGTGTCTTGCTTAAGGTCACATGACATATTAGAAAACACTTCGAATTGGAAGTAAGGTTTTTAACTTCAAATCAATGGCTTTTATTCAATTTAGACTGCACTACAACTTTTGGACCCTTAACTAATTTTAATTGTTCTTGGACTTTGGCATGTTTATCTTTAATGAAATAGTATAACAATTTATCAAATATTTTTCAGGACATTGTGAAATACATGGAATGAATTAAAATTTTGACTAAGCAAAGTAAATACCATCTATCAACATTCTAAACCTATTATTTATATACCTATAGCTTTTAAAAAGTAATTGTAAAATTCAGAATTATCAGTGGAGCAAAGAAGCAACCCCCCACAGATAGGTCATGACAAAAACACTATTTTTGTTATTCACAGATATCTAAATTTTACCTTGAATTCATGAAAATGGTGCTTGCCAACCTCTTTAAAACTGTATGAACCTTCAAATAATTATAGTTTACTCTCAGTGAATGTTAATTGAAATACATATAGCAAAGACCTAATATAAATTCTGTAACAATTTTAAGTTATGAGACACAGAAGGATTTATGAACACGAGAACAAAATAAAGGTAATGGGTGTGTGTATATTTTGCTGTGTACATGAGGGCTTTCAGAAAGTATCCAGTCATGTAATTTGAAAAGTAGAGGCATTTGTGGCTGGATTTTTTTCCAGGCACCTCTCATATTTCTTCAAACTACATCTTACAATAACATGATATTAACCCCATTCATTTATTCATTCATTACTCATTCATTCAAGAAAAATTTATCTTATTGCAGTCATAAGACAATATTAATAAAGTATCTGTTTAGAGTTCTTTTTCTGCTATACAAATAGAAATGTTTGTCCTCATATTCTTTCAAATGGACTTTCCTGTGGCCAAAAGGATAAAAAATTGTCTTTTGTATTTGCAGTAGAACAAAGTCAAGAGTGAAAACATAGATTCTATAATAAGATACTCTCAACAACTATATTATTTTTCTTGCATACTTTATAGAAGATCATGTAAATCACCTCCAGCAAGTATCCTACCAGTGAGAGTGAAGAACTATGCACTACAATGACTGCTCACTACCCACCTCTATTGGGCTCAATAGATCCTGCAACTAAGTTAAGTGGGTGGTTCTTAAGGGAAAGGACAGAAACTGAAATGTCTGCATAATGTTAATTGGCACTTATCTTTAATTTAAATGGGCCAGTAAAGGAGTTTTTATTAAAGCAAGAGATTTAAACTACCACGTGTAAGGCTTACTTGGCAAGGCTTATTTCTTTCTTTCTTTTTTTTTTTTAAGGTTGGCATAGAGTCTATTTATCCCAGTTAAAAAATCCTAGTAACATCTGTAGATATAAAGTGTGCATTTGCTTTTGATTTCCAAGTCCTTTCAGTAGATCTACATGCATTCTGAAGCTAGCTAAACTTTTAAGATATGAGCATCCTTCCATAGCTACTTGTTCAGTGATTCCCCTTTTCTTTGTTTGAAATTTTGGTTTCCTGGTAACAACAGCAAACAAATAAAAATGTAGATAAGGCCAATCCATCCACATTGAAACTCATTTATTTACTTTTTATTACATTCAGTTTTTTCTATGATAACTAGGGTACATATTTACATGAAATTTATACAGTGTTGCAATCATGTGTTTGCTTTTAATCAGATCATTTCTAATAGGGTGTCTAAACATAGATGTTACTGTCCTCTTTCTAAAATAAATGCGAGTACAGCTAAAAACAGCCCACTGATTCTAAATCATGCTTTCCGTATCAGCAATTGGACTTGGATAGCCATGAAGATTTTATGCATTGTAACAGATTATGGCTGCCCTCTAGTGACTAAACATTCCTGCTGTTTCAGATTAGGCTGAAATAGAGTATATTTAAAACATATATCCTAATTTCTATTCAACCATTTGGGAGTTAAAAATATTTATAGAAAGAATACAATACATATATTGTTAATTATGCTGAATATTAATTGTATTTTATGAAATGCAGATATAGTTTTCTCAATCACTACACTTTTGCCAATATACATTTCTAAGAAAAAATGTTTTAAAACTAAACAGTTATCAGTGAAATAACCCTATTTGATTTCAATAATCATAGAATAGGGGTTCCCTGGTGATATAGTGGCTAGGTTTCATGGCTCTCAATGCCATGGCCTGGGTTCGATTCCCAACCAGGGAATCAAAAAAAAAAAAAAAAAAAACAACATAGAACCTGGGTTTGGTTTATAATATAAGAAGTCCAGTTATCTGATAACATTGCTAGCTATTTAATCTACTTCCCAACTTTTTTCCACCTTGTTCTCTCTGATTGAAAAAAAAAAGTTCTATTTATTTGAGAAGCAATTTGTATTTCTAAGTAGCTTTAGAGAAACTATATTATTTCTAATTACTAAAATGTCTGGATTCATATTTAGATAAACACTCATACTTAAGTACATCAAGCTGCATTTAAAATTTAAAAAACAAGCCTCTAACTGTCCCAATCAATAGTAGTGAAGCATAGTAATCCAGACCACAACTGCAAGTTGGCTTTCTTACTTCATATCAGCAAGAAGATACAGCATGGCAATATTTGATTTCATTAATTTCAAATTGAAGTAAAATAAAACAGAAAAGAAAAAGAAACACTTCACTTTGACCTGTTGCTGATAGAATTAAATCAAAATAAATCTCATTGTTAAGCCAATGGGGGAAAAATTACCTCTTCGAAGATTTACAGAAGAGCAAATCACTTTACATTTGCCACCTCATTTTGTCCCTATCCTTGCACAAAAAGACACTTTTTACAATGGATGGGTGTTGCTTTCTTTTTTTTCTATAAAAGTAAGTTTTCACTGCAAGTGTGAAAACTTGAAAAATCAGCTAATCAGAGGGAGAAATCTTCCTGGCCTCTATGAAATGATGAATCCTTTCTTGTTTAAAATACAGTGTAGCATTTAACCTTGGAGCACATTCTGACATATATACACATCTAGGATAAAAATGCACTAGAAAATTTGATGGATCTCTATATCTATAGTATCTAGTAAAATATTTGTATTTTAAAAATGTTAACTAGATAATCTACTCTGACTTTCCACATGACCAGTCATGAAAATGGTCTATTGGATGCTCTAAAACTAATAGAATAAATTTAATCATAGTTCTAATTTGGATGTATCTTTTCAAATTTTTATGAGAAGAGAATTTATTTCTTATTTGTCCTTATTCCCTTGGTAGAAAAACACACTCTTCCTCTGTACAATAAAACAAACAGCAAAATACTTTTGGGGAGTTAAAATGAATTTCTTGGGCTTTGTGTTTACATTAAATTGGCTAAAATCAACTGGTAACAATACAATATTTTCTGTTCTTTCTTAATATTTCTGGTAGAAGTATTGTTTGTTTCAGTTTAATAAATATTTGTAGAGTTTTGTGTCTTATTCAGGTGTATTATAATAGCTCCTAAGGAAGAAAATGCAAATGAGATCTAGTTGTTTTTTTCTCAAAAAACAATATTAATACTTACAAATTTATATATTAAATAACACACACATACACACACATACACACACACACAAATATAGTACAAAAGTAACAATTCAATTTATGAGTAAAGAGTGTAGAAATGTCTCAAAAAGGAAGATATTAAAAAATAAAAAGTGATAGTGGAAAAATACAAACATTATTAATATTATAATTATTAATATTATTAATCCACTAAGATTAATACAAGTGGATTAACTTCTCATTAATAGTAGCTTTAGAAAACAAAGCAGGGCTTATTTAAGTGAGTAAATTAAGGAAAAAGAATACAAAAACACTTTCCAGAGCTTAGGACAGGTGTTTAAAAGCTAAAAGCATTATAAATGGTCTAGCACACTACATTGAACACATACACACACTACATCAAAATGTTAAAATACCACAGATATAAGGATGCTAAGAGTTTTCATAGATAAAAACAAGCTCATACAAATGCAAAGGTATCAAAATAGATAGTTGAAGATAATGGAACAATATGAAAAAAATGAGGTTTTTAAACTAGAATTCTCAGTGCATCCAGATGAGCAATAAAAATTGCGGAGTATATGAAGGCTGTCTAGTAAAAAATCTAGCCATAAATACCTGTATTTTTCATAGTGCATGGTTGGATAGTTTCAGGACAGTCCTTGTATTAAAGATATGCTCAAATTCAAAAATTAGTCTCTTAAAAATATTTCTTAGGAACCTGCTCTAGGATGTTTTTTCCTTAAAGAAAGAAAAAAAACTCAAAAAACAAAATGAAAAATGAAGGAAAGTATTTTCCTTGCTAGATTCAGAAAACAAATAATCAAAGAAAAATAACTATGAAGCCTCAGGTCAAAGTACCATGTGTGTGTGAGTACATGCGCGCATGTGTGTATGTATGTGTGTGTGTGTATACATGGCTGTATAGAAAGCATCCAGCCATGTAACATGAAAAATAGAGGCATTTATAGCTAATTTTTTTCCAGACAGCCCTCATATATATACCTATATAGAATGATGAAAAGTGAGGCCAGGAAAGAAATTTTTTAAAATAACTTATAGTTTTAATTTATAAGGTTTACATTAATAAAGTTCTTCATGAATTGAGGGATTATCTAATACTTTTGGAGAAGTGTTCATTAGTTCTAGTGAATAAAAACTAAGGAAATAAAAAGCAATTAAGAGATTTCTGGGCAAAAAAGAAAATATTGAATCAAACACACATATTTATTCCTGCTTCTTCCCCATATTCCACTTCAATGACAATGAAGTATATGAGGAGGGACTCATATGAAAAAAAAAAAAACAACTGGAAATATATGATCTGAGTGACACAGAATTCAAGACCGCACTCCTAAAAATACTCAGAGAGCTTAAGGAATACTGGCTGAGTTCTCCTCAGACAAAGATATATAATCTCAGAAAGAAAATCTCTGAACAAAATGAACACCTTAACAAAGAAATTGAAACTATAAAAAAGAACCAAATAGAAATTAGGGAGAAAAACAATACAATAAAAGAAAGAAAGCATGAAATAACTAGCATAGAAAGAAGGGCCAACCAAAGGGAGGAAAGAATTAGTAAAATCGAAGATAGAAACATGGACATTGAACAGAAGAAAAAAGATAGAGATTTGAGAACAAAAAAAAAAAAATGAAGAAGAAGAAGAAAAGAAAAAAGAAAGATCTCTATAAGAACTCTCTGACTTCATTAGAAGGAACATTAAGAATAGAAATGCCAGAAGAAACAAAATTCTAATGAGAACTTAATCAAACAAATAGTAGATGAGAACTTTCCAACTCTGTGGGAAGAACCGAAACCTCAAATTCAAGAAGAAAACAAAAGCCCCAGCTACCTGAAGTCCACCGGTCCTTCTCCAAGTTACATTGTACTGAAAGATTTCAAAAATAAAAGACAAAGAAAGAATTCTCAAGGCAATCAGAAAAAAATTTATTACTTTCAAAAGAAAGTCCATCAGGCTGTCATCAGAGTACTTAGCAGAAACTTTTCAAGCCACAAAAGAGGGGAATCATATATTCAAAATATTAAAAGAGGGGAACTACCAGCCAAAATTAATTCTATCCAGCAAAGTTATCCTTTACATATTCAGGATGAATAAAGACCTTTTCAGACATACAGAAGCTGAGGGAATTCACCAATATAAGGCTGGCATTCCAGGAAATACTAAAGGAGACACTCAACTTGAAACAGAAAGCCAAAATAAATAACAAAAAGTTGGGACAACAAAAACATAAAAAGGGAAGAAGTAAAGATTTAAATTTCCAAAAGAGAATAGAAATTAAAAGTGTGCTTAAGAAAAGGAGCCACTACATATATGAAATTTCCCTTTTCATATACCTCATGATAACTGCTCAAACAAAAAAACAAAAAAACCTGGAATCAAGACATACAACCTAAATAAATAAATAAATAAATAAATAAATAAATAAATAGAAGGAAAAATCGTTAAAACACCATCAAGCTAAAAAAACAGACAGTGAGAAAAAAGCAAAGAAGAAACCAAGATTCCGAAAAGCCAAATACCAGAAAACAAAATGGTCGTTAAAAAAATCTTCATTTATCAATAATCACCCTAAATGTAAATTAACTGAACTCACCAATAAAAATCTAACTGGATTAAAAAACAAAACACATTCAATGCTGTCTCCAAGACACACACCTCAGCCACAAGGACAAACACAGACACTAAGTGAAAGGGTGGAAAACAATACTCCAAACAAATGGCATCCAGAGAAAAGCAGAAGTAGCCACATTTATATCTGATGAAACAGACTTCAGGATAATAAAGGTAATAAGAGAAATAAAATGGACATTTCATAATGATAAAAAGAAACAGTAAAATTTCAAGCCGTGACACTAATCAATATATGTGCCCCCAACCAGGAAGCACCAAAATTTATAAAGCAAATACATAAAGATCTAAAAGGTGAAAATGACAAAAATCCAATTATAATGGGGGACCTGAACATCCCCTTGATAGCCATGGACAGATACAAATAACCAAAATTAAAAATGAAAAAGGAAAAATTACCACTGATATCACAGAAATACAAAGGATCATAAGAAAATATTATGAAGGACTATAGGCCACCAAATTTAGCAACTATGAAGAAATGGATAAGTTTCTAGAAACATATAGTCTATATGGACTGAATAAAGAAACTGGATAATCTTAATAGACCAATCAACAGTAAGAAAATTGAAAGAATCATTCAGAACCTACCCAAATGCAAAAGCACAGGACTAGACCACCTAACCAATGAGTTTTATCAAGCATTTAAATAGGAACTAACACCTATTCTTTTCAAATTCTTGCCAATAATTGAAGATTGGGCAATACTTCCCAACTCTTTTTACAAGGCCAACATTACCCTAATACCAAAGCCTGATAAGGATAACACACACACACACTCACACACACACACACACACACACACACACACACACACCTATATACAAATATCTCTGATGTACACAGATGCAAAAATCCTGAATAAAATACTGGTAAATAGAATATAACAATTCATAAAGATAATATACTGATCAAGTGAGTGAGATTCATCCCACAAACACAAGGATGGTTCAACATATGCAAATCAATCAATGTGATATACCACATAAACAAAATAAAAGATAAAAACCATATGATTACATCAATTGATGCAAGAAAAGCATTTGACAAGATACGACATCCATTTATGATAAAAACACTTAACAAAATGGACATAGAAGGCAAGCACCTCAACATAATAAAAGTCATATATGACAAACCTTCAGCTAATATTATACCAAATAAGGAAAAACTGAAGCCTATTCTCCTAAAATTAGGAAAAAGATAGGGATGTCCCCTGTCACTACTGCCATTCAGTATAGTATTGGAAGTTCTAACCAGTGCAATCAGGCAAGGGAAATGAATAAAACGTATCCAAATTGGGAGATAAGAAGTTAAACTGTCACTTTATTCAGATGACATAATCCTTTATATAGAGAATTCTAAAGACTCCCCCAAAAAGCTATTAGAAACGATAAACAAATACAGTAAATTTGCAGGATATCAAATTTATGTACAAAATTCAATTGTATTTCTATATACCAACAATGAAACTTTAGAAAAAAATGAGACAAACAATAGTTTTTGCAATTGTAACAAAGATAATTCAATACCTAGGAATAAACTTAATGAAGAATGTGAAGCACTTGTATACCAAAAACCATAGGACACTACTAAAAGAAATTGAAGAAGATGTAAGGAAATGGAAAGATAGTCTGTGTTCATGGATTGGAAGACTCAACATAGTTAAAATGGCTATGTTACCCAAAGCAATATACATATTTAATGGAATTCCCATCAAAATCTCACAGACATTTTTTCAAGAAATAGATAAAAACATCATCAGGTTTGTATGGAACTAGGAAAGACCCTGATTCACCAAACAATCTTACATAAAAAGAATAAGGCTGAAAGCATCACACTCCCTGATTTCAATCTTACAAGCATCAATAATCAAGACAGCTTTGTATTGGTAGAAAAACAGATACAGAGACCAATGGAACAGAATCACAAACCCAGAAATTAACCCACAAAAACATGGACATATAATTTTTGACAAAGGAGTGAAAAATATACAATGGGAAAAGAAAGCCTTTTCAGTAAATGGTGCTGGGAATATTGGAAAACTACATGCAAAACAATGAGTCTGAACTTTGAACTGTTACCGTGTACCACAGTTAACTCAAAATGGATTAAAGGCCTCCACATAAGACTTGAAACTATAAACTGTATACAAGAAAACATTGGAACTAAACTTATAGACTTTGGGTTTAGGGAGGATTTTATGAACCTAACCTCAAAGACCAGGGAAGTAAAAGCAAAAATAAATGAATGGGACTATATCAAACTAAAAAGCCTTGGCACAGCAAAAGAAACTGCCAACAAAGCAAAGACACAGCCAACTGAATGGGAGAAAATATTTGCAAACAATGCCTCTGACAACTCAACAACATAAAAAACAATAATCCAATTTGAAAGTTGGGCCGAGGAAGACATACAAATGACCAACAAATATATGAAAAAATGCACAACTTCGCTAGCAATTAGGGAAATGCAAATCAAAACCATAATGAGATATCACCTCATACCTGTAGAATGGTTATAATCAACAAGACAAGGAATAACTAGTGTTGGAGAGGATGTGGAGAAAAAGGAACCCTCATATAATGCTCATTGGAATGCAAACTAGTAAAACCATGGTGGAGAACAGCATGGAGGTTCCTCAAAAAATTAAGAATGAGTTACCATGTGACCTGACAATTTCACTTCTGAGTATCTACCCAAAATATTTGAAAACCTTAGTCTACAAAAATATATGCACCCCAATATTCATCACAGCACTATTCACAGTGGCCAAATCATGGAAACAAATTGTCCTTTGATAGATGACTAGCTAAGGCTTTGGTACATATACAAAATGGAATGGTACCATATTACTCAGTCGTAAGAAAATATGAAATAGGGTTATTTGTGACAACATATATGGATCTTGAGACCATCATGCAAAGCAAAATAAGCCAGACACAAAAAACCAAGAACCATATGATTTTGCTCAATTTTGGCACACAAAGCTGAAAGCAACAAAGAAAAAAACTCATGGACACAATCAATAGTTTGGTGGTTAGTGGTGATCTGAGAGTATGAGGGGAGGGAGATGGGAGAGAAAGGACAAGGTCTCAAATATATGGTGATGGAAAGAGAACGGACTGGGTGATGAACACATAACACAGCACATAGACGATGCACTGTAGAACTGTACCCCTGGAAGCTATGTAGCTTTTACTAACCAATGTCACCAAAAAAAATTTAACAATAAAAAATTCCTTGAAATTTATTTATAAAAATTTGGGTATTTAATCTTACATGTTTAAACTGCAGTCAACTTCGAAGGACTCTCCACTTGATGCAATACACTTATTGAGATGCTTTTTCCACTGCTCAAAACAGGTTTTGAACTCATTGATTTTGATACCTTTCAGTGCTTCTGCATTTATTATTCACCTCTTCCACATCAGCGAAACGTGTCCCTTTGAGGACTACTTTCAACTGGAAAACATATAAAAGTGCCTTGGGACAAGATTGGATGAGTAGGGGGTCATGTTGTTTTGGTCAAAAACTGCTGAACATGCAGTGAAGGGTGGGGAGGTGCATTGTCATGCCACCCATTGTTTGTGCAAATCATCCACTATGAAATGGGCAAACTGATTGAAAGAGTCTCCAAAAAAAATGTACCGCAACTGTACGCAGCCTCTGACAACAATGCCACCTAGTACACTGAGGCAGATGGGTTCCTAGATTACTAACCTAGTGAGCAAAGCCTGTACTACAAGGAGGCCATCCTCCAAAAGATAATTTAACTTTGAGGGCTTCCTCTCATATATATGCAAAAACAAGGAAAGTGGAGAACAGCAATTTTAAGAATCTGCAAAAACAATGATAAATAAATAATTTATTAAATCAAAGAAAATTAAATTTTACTCCAGAAGGCAATATCCGAAAATCACACCACAAAATTACCTAAGGGCTTTTTTTGTAATTAAATTTATTAGGGTGACATTGGTTAATAAAATTATATAAATTTCAAGTACAGTTTTATAATATTTTTTACATATTACATTATGAGTTCATGACCCCAAGTGAAATTTCTGTCCCCATATATTTGACCCCTTGCACCCTCTTCTACAATCACCCACCCTTACCCTCTGATAACCACTAAACTGTTGTCTGTGTCTTGAGTTTCTGTTTGTTGGTCTTGTTTGTTTGTTGCTTTAAGTTTTATATCTCACATGTGAATGAAGTGATATAGTACTTGACTTTTTTTTCTGATTTATTATTTAGCTTAGCATAATAATTTTAAGATGCATTCATATCACAAATGGCAGCATCTCTTCTTTTCTTACAACTAGTATTACACTGTACATATATATATGTACCACACTGTCTTTATCAAATGACCTATCAAAGGACACTTCAGTTATTTTCATATCTTGGCCACTGTGAATAATGCTTCAATGAACATAAGATACATATATCTTCGTCAATAAGTGTTTTCAGATCTTTTGTATACCCAGAAAAAAGATTGCTTGGTCATAAAGTAATTTCATTCTTAATTTTTTTGAGGAACATCACACTGTTTTCCATAGGGCTCATGATTTAAGAAAACAAGGCAGTTAATTTTGGCTGTAAGGAAAAGAGATATGTTTGAAAACCTAATTTAAAGGCAGCAAGAACCTCAGTTTCCTTACTCCTGTAGAGTTGGAGGGCTTGCCTCATTACAACACAGGAAAAAAAATTGGATGTTGTTTTTGTTTTGGAGACTGTAAATAGTTCTAGACTTAAAACTTTTGGGCATATTTGAGAGTGTGTGTAAAGTATGGCATTTAGAAGGATTAGATGAATTTACTGAGCTCCTAACATGCTGAAAGACAAGAAGTCACCCTTCGTACAAGATTAGAAGATCTTTGTTTGTGGAAATTGGAAAGTCCATTAGGAAAGACTTTGAGAGGTTTTCCCATGGTGGCTTATGTGATAATACTACATAAGTTAACAATGAGTAGTTGACAAGATATAGCCATGCACTCAACTTCCAAATAGCTTTTTTATAGTAGTATAATGACTAAAGAAGAGTGTAAATGAAAGTTCCTGGGATGCTTGTGATATTCTCTTTTTTGATCTGGGAGCTGGCTACTCAGGTGTCATCAATTTGTGAAATTTTGTCAGGCTAAACACTTACATATTTTATTTTATTATAATTAAAGTATTATAATTGAAGCCCTCCAGGTAGTTATTTTCTTTAAATTATTTCATTTCTGTCTGAATAGTTGCAGAATAGATTTAATGATATTTGAGGGAAAAAATTGGCTGAGAAATTGGATAAACTTACCTCTAAATTTGCACACTGGTATAAACCAAATTATTATTATTACTCTTGGGCCAAACATTCTTCTGGGAGTTACAATGACAGTTTTCTACTATCTTCCATAGTTTTTTTTTTTTTTAGCAAAATGTCTTCTAACATACATTCCTCTAAACTCCTTTAACCAAGGTTATATTGTATGTATTTGAGCTTGACACTATGAAAATCTTAATCCCATAGAGATTTTGCTTATGTATGTTAACTTTCTAATTCTAGGAACTTAGATTTAAAATTCTTATAAGATTACTTTAGGACAAACTAGTAATTTTTCTGCTACCAATGGTTAAACTTTAAAAACTCTTACCATTTAGAAGTTGTAAGCTGTGTTTGTTCACCCAGAATATGATTTAATAAATACAATATTATAAAGGAATAATGAAATGTACAATTTCCATGCTTTGCTTGCACAGAAAAATCAGTTGAACTGAAGTATTTCTGTAGGAAGTTGAAGACAAATATTTCTGAGTACTGAAATCATGTAGATTAATTTATACTCCTATGTATTGCAGAAGAGAGTCATCCAAAGGAAAAGAATACATGTTTATTATAAAAATTGATTTTCTCACTGTGATGAATTTTTCCAAGTTTTGACTCTACAGGGATTCTCAGATTTGTACTTTTGACTTAAGAAGTTCTTGTTATTGCTCTGTTATTTTTGTTTGTTTGTTTATTTGTTTTTGCCACAAATTCTTTTTCAGTGAGTCCCCCTGCTGGAAGCCTAGGAAAACTCCAAGTCTTTCTCGCTCAGGAGGCTTTTCTGCTGTGTGCCATTAAATATGGAAATGCTTATATTTTGTGGATTCTGCTCAAAACTCCCGAGAGAACTTGCATGTCTTAAGCCAGTGAAAAAAACAAAGGTGAAACCGAGTACAAGCTTCTTTCTGGAGGCCATTAAAGCAGGCAGAGTGCAACCTCCTTGCCCCCATTCTTATCCTTCTAGTCTCCAGGGTCACTCTTTGGCTCTCCATTCTCTAAACAGCAACATTTTATTGTGTGAATCAAGCTATGTTACTTCTCTAAAAAAATGTCTTGGGTTTCTCAAATTTTTATTAAATACAATTTAACCACCTTAACAGAACGTAACTTTGTAGTACATAACAGCATACACAAGGTAATATATACTATTTTCACTATTTTTTACTACACCAAGCACCCAAACAGGTATTACAATCTATGCATTGATACAGTATTTTTGGTTGCTCATATACAAGTTGTGTTTCACTAGTAACATATTTTGGATACAGCCTTGCTAAGCTTCTCTGGGCCTAAAGGCTTTTATACTTGCTCATAGTTCTCAGTGCCTAGGATGTGCTCCACACCCTCAAACTCTTGCCATGTCTGGCTCTTTATTGTCTTCAAGTTCACTTAAATGTCTTCTCCTTAGAGTCTTCTTCCTTTTTCATTTCATATCAAGGAATCCCTTTCCCTTGTATAGCTACATCCCTCACAAAACCTCAGTTATATGCGCAAAGCACTTGTCATACCCTATATCTTGTTTATTCAAGATGATTGTCAATCTTTGTCACTGGTGTGTAAGATTTATAAAGATGAGGTCCTCATGTTTCTCTTCATGCTAGTATCCCGAGTTTCAAGTGGATTGTTTGACTCAGCTCTGTACATGAATAAACAAATTACAGAAACTTAAATACCATTACATAGTTGTTAACTGCTGTGTAGCATTATTACGTAAGCCACCTTGACACACAGAAATAAGGACAAATGATCATGGCTCTAGGGCTTTTGAAGATTAATAACCTAAGTAATAGAGTTAAAGTCAATAATATCTCTGCAAATAAGGATTAAGATCACAGATTGAATAATGATATTTTAATGTGCAAAAAAGAGCTAATTGTTGGCTGTCTAAGTTTATCTTTCCTGCTATATCTGGGCATCCAGATACCATATCTGTGAAAATATAGAAAAGTCAAAATAATACCACTGATCTGCCATATATGTCATTGAGAATTGCATTGAAATTGGTGAAGTTTATTTCCTGTCCTTAAAGTCCTCTGAGAAAATAGCTCTGGCAAACACTAGTGGTTTCCCAAGAGCCTGAGAAATGGTGGAGATTGGTAAGCGAAATTTGAAGGACCAAGAATCTAAGGCAAAGAAGGTTTCCTAATCTTGTATTGAAAATTTCTCCCTATCTCTTCTCTTAAACCATGAAACCTCTGATAAACCAAGAGTGTGATTGCCTTCCCCAGGTAAAGAAATCATCAGTTTTTCAGGGCAATTTTTCTACATTCCCCTAGTTAACTACTCTTAATACAAACCACACTAAATTCCCACTAATAGAAATTCAAAATTTAACTTCCAGAAGCATCAACGAATTAAAGAAAGAGATAAATCAAAGAAATTTCAAGATCTGGCTGTTTCTACGACAGCGACCACACTTTATGTTCTATTTTCCAACTCAAATAATGTCTAACAACATTGTCTGTAATAGCTCATCAAAAGGTCTGCAAATCAACTGATTACATTTTCCAGAGTCAGTGAAATGGAAACATTATATACCAGATTTTCTAAAAGCATCCAAAATCTCATGCTTTTCACCTGCATCAATTGGATAAAACCATTAAGAAATTAGTTTCCCTGCTGACCAACATTAGAACCAGGCCTGGAATTTTATTCTATTTCTGCCTAGTATCCTGTTAATGCCTCAAATCTATGGTTCTCTATAGCACACTCAAATGTCATCTAAAATACTCTATTTTATGCTGACCTTCTATGTCCCTCCACTTTTATCTGTTTAAATATTCAAAAAGTTCTTTATTACTATTACAGAGATTTCTTTATCAGAAGCTTTGCAAGTCTTCTTCTCAATAGTGTCCTTGGTTCTCACTTTCTCTGGTAGACTTATTCAAGTCTATTATCTTAAATAGTGCTTTCATCTTCTATCAGATGTCAATGCAGTTCAGTGACTTTCTGATCTAGCAACAACTTAAATATTTCTCCCTTTTCTAATATCATATTTTAAAAGGTTTTACTTAGGTGTTTCATCCTTGTAATACATCAAACCTTAAGAAAAAGACTAAAAGAGAACAGAGCCATAACATCTTTAGTTTCTTCTCCAAAATTTGTTTATTATATAAGACACTCTTCTCTATAAAGAAGTAATTGAGAAGATGATGATAGGTCGGATTGCTCTAATGATGCTGCATTACTTGGTTACAGGATGCCAGGAAAAGGAAATTCTTTCTCAGCAAATCAAAAGACAGTGATAATTAGAAATTCCTGAAAAAGTGAACAAATAACAGCAATAACAATAAACTATAGGAAAAAGTAAAAAATCAAACATAAAGCAACCTTTAAAGATTAAGAATAAAATTTGACAAGATTGAAAACTAAATATCACCATTAAAAAATAAGCTGAAAAACATTACAGATATGGTAAAAATATTTTTAATTCTTTAAATGATGAAAGAAAAGGCCACTTGAAATATAAAACAAAGAAAATTAACAAAAACCAGTACAAGGGTCCAGACATCTGGACAGCTGAAAACAATGGCAGCAAAAATTTAAGTATTTCCAAAACTATCTTCTCAACTCACACAAAACAAACAAATGAAAAGCATAAATTCTATGAAAAACCATCATCACAGGTTGAAGAAAGAACACCAAATGCACAAAATAAGTAAGAGTAAAAGGAACAAAATTACTAAACCCAAGAGGTAATCTCTCGTATATCTATCTCGCAACTGGTGAGCTTCAATGTTTTGTGGTGACAAAAGGCAGAGTGGAAAATATTGCAGGGAAGTTATGGGTGGCTGACAGAAAGGACTTGTATGACTTGAAACATCCACCTTAAAACAAAATAAAACAGAATATTGGGACAGTGCGCAGATAGAATATATATACACACACATAAACACACACACACACATACACACACACACACACGTATATATGTATGTATATATGTATTCAAGAACAAGTGATTCAAAGAGTCATAGTTAAAGGGACAGACACAAAGAAACACTCTTCGAAACACATAGCAATTGGGGAATTAAAACAAAGAAAAACAAAAATAAAGATATGTCCCTTGGTTATTGGTTAGTGAAGAGAAATTATGTAGAAAAGGGGAATTTCGTGTCTGCAAGACTAAAGAGAATCGTAACATCAGAGGATTATAAACCTGGCATGAAAACAAACAAACAAAGAAACAAAACTTCCAAAGTATCTGAACTATACTATACCGAAAAAAGAAAAAATGAGCATCCTTACACCAGGAACATTGTATATTGTTTTATAGTATTCCTAATGTAATATACACAAATACTATAAAGATAAACAGAAGTAAAATATGTACAAAGCTATTGAAGAAAATTAGAAAAAAGTATACATAAAAAATTGAAAATGAGTTGCTTCCTCCCCTAATAAACAGAAAAGTAGAAGTGTCTAAACTAACGTTCCAAACAAAATTAGCTGTACCCAAACAAGCATTTTAATGAGAAATTTAAAAAATGGAAAGAGAACTCACACTGGGTGGTGAACATATAGTGCAACAGGTAGACGATGCACTGTAGAATTGTACACCTGGAACTTATGCTACTCTTCATAACCAATGTCACCCCAATAAGTTTAACAATAAAAATATTAAAAAAAGAAATTTAAAAAAGAAATGAACAAGAAACCACGGTAACAAACAAAAAAGAGTGGCTTGAACTCTGGAATGATAAATAGAAAAATCTTATAAATTAAGAATAAAATTTAAAAGCTAAAAGTAGAATAAACACAAATGAAAATTTAGTAATCCACATTGAAGGCAGAAAAATCTAGAAAACAAAAATGACATTAAAAAAATAAAAATGTAAAAAGTAAAAATTATTTGGAAACAAGTAGTGAAAATTGAAGACAGGCAAAAAAAAAATTGTGTCTCTGCAATTAGAGTCCCTATAGGTGGCTTAAAAATCAGTAAAACAGAACTAATATCTTCATATAAAAATACAGCAGGGGTTACCTGGTGGGGTAGTGGCTAGGCTTTGGTGCTTTCAATGCCGCGGCCTGGGTTCGATTCCCAGCCAGAGAACCACACCCTCGCCCCCCAAAATTAAAACAAATAAAAATACAACAAAATAAACATTATTATAAAACATTATTATAAATTTAAGATAAATTTATTTGCCATATATTTATATATTCATACAAGGGCTGTCCAGAAAGTATCTAGCCATGTAATATGAAAAATAGAGATTTATGGCTGGATTTTTTTCTGGACAGCCCTCGTATTCATGTATTCAAATGTGAACTAAACCCTCTAATTAAAAAAAGTTCATTTTGGCTCAGACACACACACACACACACACACACACACACACACACACAAAATCCAATTAGATACTATGCACAGGAGAAACACCTAAAACAAACTAATCAGAAAAGGAGAGAAAAGGAGATACCAGGCAAAGGCAAATGAAAAGACAAGAGGGATAGTGATTCTTATATCAGACACCTTAGATTCTCAAGATGAAAACTATTAGATGTGACAACAAGTGACCCTCTACTATTCAACCTGTCCTTGAGCTATTTGTCAATGCAATTAAACAAGAGAAATCAACTAGTGGAATAACAATTAGTAAGAAAAAGTTTATCTCTTTTCGTATATGATAGTATATGTGCAAATTCAAGATAATCAGTAATAAAATAAAATAAAACTATAAATTTCAAAAATGATAGCATATAAAAATAAAATACAAAATTAAATAATCTTCACATAAAAATAATTATTATGGTAGCGAAAAAGCACATTTACAATAGCAACAAAGATGATTAAATAGTAAAGGATTAAGTTGACACACAATGCACATGTACATAAGAAAAGTTTTATCAATCCTTCTGAAATACAACAAAGTAGGTTTGAAATAGTGGAATGTACATTCTCTATTTTGGAGAGGACAATTTAACATTACAAAGATGTCAGTTCTTACTATGTTAATACATAAATCTTTTATGGTAACAGTAAAAACACCATTTAGAATTTAATGGAGTTAAGCAATTTTATACCAAAATACATATGGAAAATCAACCATGCTGGAATTGCCAAGTAAAACACACGCAAAAAATCTACAAATTGGCAATAAGCATATCAAATATTAAAACTTGCTTCTATAATTATTAATAAAACAGTGCAGTACTGTCTAGTGCATAAACAGACAAATGGACAATTAGAAAGGAAAGTCTAGAAATAAGCCTGACTAGATAATAAATTTAACTTAGGTTATTTAGCAAAAAACCAACCACAGGGCTTGGGCAGAGAAAACGTAAGATATGCCTAAAACTTTTCATATGATAAAATATAATGCAGTGCTGGAGATAGGGTAAAGTTAAGACAAAAATATCTTAAGATCCTATTAGCAAAAGAATATCTAAACTTGTGGAAATCTTCATAAGAATTTATTTGAGCCAAATTGGAGAACATACCCAGGAGTAAAACCTGAACACATTAAGAAAATGCTCCAGAGAGTGTATTTTTTCCAGCTTATTTTATATATTAAGAATCAAAGGAGAAAGCATAAGTAAAGTTACATGAAATTTATTGGTAGCAGGTTAAAGAGGTAGAAAAGAGCGAAGTGGGGAAATGTCTAGAATTAATTAAAAAACAGAAAGGAAAAATATATACTCATTGGTGGGTACAGGATAGTTAACATTTGACAAAATGAATAAAGATGTATGCAGGCAATGAGGGGGTCTTTCAATATCTACATTCTTTGTTGTCAGTGAGTCTGTTTCTAGGAGGTTTGGGAAAGAAAATTACTTTGACATTTCTAGAGTACGCTATCCTAGGTACTGAAGAACAATGGACAGGGCTCACTTAATGTAAAGATTAACCTTTGCTGAAAAAGCTATAGGCCTGTGATATTACTATTCATCATGACGTGCCCATTAGTTAGTAATTAATGATCAGACTATCCTGTGCCCTTACTTTTAGTCACTGAGCTTGTCTGGCTCACCATGTAGCCCCTAAGCTTGTCAGGCCTCCTATGTCAACTCTTTTTATTCACAATCTCAATTAGAAGCTGTTAATGGACAAGGATGAAAAACTTTGAGCAATCAATTAAATAGAGGAAGTGCTGCATGATAAACCATACAATAAAATAAGTGTCCTTGAGTCCATGCTAATATAAATAAATAGTTTAAGAAACAATTAAATAGGGCAGAAGAAACAGCTTTCTCATTCAAATTTCAATTAGTTAACTACAGGAAGAATAAAAAAAATATACCACTATTAGGTAAACAATAACAATAGTTATTGATGGATGCTATAACTGATAGTTGAATATTAGAAAAAATATAATGTTTGAATAGCCACAAAGAATTTTCTAAAAAATATTTATCAATTATAAAGAAAAAAATAGTATTATAACACTATAGTGTTGAAATCATCACACACCACCTTAAACAAGTGATTCAAGCTAAAATTATTCACAGCAGCATTAACATCATGTCCCTGAATGAAGGTCAGGAGAATGTACATGAACTTTGTGATCATTCTTGCCAAAAATGCAAAACCACAATCTAATCACAAGACAAATTCAAACTGAGAGACATTCTGTAAAATACTGACCACTATTCTTCAAAAGTTTTAAGGTTATGAAAGATAAAAGAACACTGAAAAACTGTCAGAGATTAGGAAAGATTTAGGAGACAAGACAAATAAATGAAATATTGAATCCTGGGAAAGAAAACAACATTCTGATAAAAATTTAAACTTCAAATGAATTTTATACTTTTGTTAATGGTATTGTAATAATGTTAATTTTCTTGTTTTGATAACAGCACTATATTATGTAAATTAACATTAGGAAAGTTGATTGAACACTATATGTAAACTCTCAAAAAAATACCTGCTGTTCTACAATTCTAAGTTTCAAATTGTCTTTAATACAAATATTAAAAGAAGAGCAAGAAAAACATGGTAAAAAAATGAAGCCAATTAAATTGGTGGAATTTTGCAAAATTAGTGAATTGTAGAGAATCCATTTGAAAATTGCCATTTTAGTAGCACAAGGATTATAGCATTTGAAACTAAGAGGCTAAGACATTCATACCAAAATGCTTTCCTCTGAAGATCAACAATTACATAATTGCATTAATGTAAATAATATTTATGCATTTTTAGCATTTAGAATCAGCCTATAGACAAAATATTGAAGACTTGATTACAGTTGTAAAAGAAAATATAAGTATTTCCCTTTTGTCATTATAAAAGTAAAACTACAGTTTTCAGAAATTAAGAGATAGAAATAGGTAGATGTAGTGAAGAGAAGTGTGGAGTACTAATATCATTCTAAAAAGTGAGGAGTTATGAAAAACTCTATGGTTGTGTGTTGGTTATAATAAATGCAAGTGATAATAAAATAACATGTCTATATAGGGAGTAACAGTTATAGGGTAGAGTGAGTAAATTAAATTTTCTTTTATTATGGTAAAATGTTAAAAGAAAATATCTAATGTTGATAAAACAAAAAGCATATTTAGAAACTATTAACTACCAATCACATTATGAATAGTAATATTTGTAAGTAAATTACTTTGAGAACAGAACTAGAAATGGGCAGTTATGAAGTGAATCTTATTTTCTTTGTGTGTGTGTGTGTGTGTGAGTGTGTGTGTGTGTTTAAGACAGTGACATGTTATTTTTAAATATTAAAAGGGATACGATAATTGCAACTTCTAGCATTAATGTTCTTTATAATATTATCATCTTTTGTATCACATGAACTTTTTTCAAAACTGTGTTCACAGGTCATTTATTTCCATTTCAATATTCATGAGTGATACTTTTGTGTCCACAGACTTTTCTTACTGTTTTAGATAGGTTTAATATACTCCTCAGTACTTCAATAATAATTTGTTAATAATTTCATTAAAAAATGAATCACTATTATTATAATTCATCTAGTAACTATTTCTTTTATCAGAATGAAAGTGCCTCAAGATTAAATGCTATGTATGTAACTTATATTTGTACTTCCAGCACTTAAATTAAAAAATATTTTTTAACATGTAATATTTGTAAAAATTAACAATGACATTTTACTTTTTGGGGCATTAAGGAGAACCCTCATATAAAACAGAAGAAACTCAAATTCTGGAAAAATTGTCTTGGTTTCAAAGTTTTTGTTTCTATATCCTTTAATCCTTCACTTCTCCAGGTCAGAATAGAAAACAATTAAAAATAGAAGAGCCAAAATGTGATGCCCATTGTTCTTCTTAGCTTGGTTGCCCGCCATGATTAATATGTTTCGATGCTGCCTGAAGGCAAAAACTATTATGTCATCCAGTATATGCACTGTTAAGGGTTGAATTATATCCCTCAAATGATTTTGTAGTTTTAACCCCAAGTATCTGTGAATGTGACCTTATTAAAAAATAGAGCCTTTGCATGTGATAACTTAAGATAATGTCATTAGGTGAGTTTTAATACAGTATGACTAGTGTTTTTATAAAAAGTAAAAATTTAAATGCAAAGATGGACAAGCATACAGAGAGAAGGCCAAATGAAAATTAGTTATGCTGCCAGAAGGCTATCAGAAGCTAAGAAATAGTCCTGGAAAAGATCCTTGACAAGGGTCTTCAAAAAAAGCATTGCCAGATGTCATCAAGATGGCAGCATGAGAGGAGACCCTTGAAACTTCTCCTGAAAAATAAAACAAATTTAACAACTAAAATCCAACAAGGGTACCCCTAAGCAACACATAGCCTCAGCTGAGAGACCCACTCATAGTCAAGAAAACACCTAAATGCCAGAGAAAGGGAAGCAAGTGGGAAAGGAAGGAAGAAAGCAGTGCTGAGACATGCTATAGATCAACAACCTGGAGGCTGGCAGAGGAGAGAATGAGGTGAGGGCTTGGAACCATGAGCCCAGTGCAGAAGGATTCCGGGAGGGTTGCAGCCAAGAACTAAAAAAAGCAGAAGCTTGAGCAGCTGGATGGATCATGGGGTGGATGGCAGGAGTGGGGTGGGAGTGGTTGTAGCATGGCATGTGTGGGCAGAGCATGGGAACAGCAGCCATAGAGCAGTGCAAGTGGTCCGAGTGCAGAGACAGTGGCTGGGACACAGATGGCTGAAGTGCCAGAACAGTGGCCAGAATGAGGTGGGGACAACTGGAACAACACATTAGTGGCTAAAGTGTGGTGTGGCCCTGGGGAGTTTGAACCCCAGCAGAAATTCTGCATGGCATTGGATACAGAGTTTGACTGTTTCCCTTTACTCTCTCTCAAAGCTCGCTATCCCCAACTCCACCCAGTGCCTGCATACAGTCAACTACAGCCAGGAAGCCACCACTACCTTGTGCTGCAAACAGAGCTCTGCTTTTCTCAACAAACCCTTCCCCGACTTTCCAGCTGAAACTGGCAGGGGGATCCAGAGAAACTGTGAAGCACAGATGTGGCAGCTTCTGCTTGTGTTGAAATCTCACAGACATAGATGGGTCAAAGAAGAGAAGCACAAATTCTAGGAAATCTTCCAATGTGAGAAGACTGAATAACCAAGAGGAAATATTGTAAAGTGTTGTGGCAACACCAACTGGAAAGTGAAAGAAAGACCTATTTATATCTACCAGGGGAAAAAAACCTTATTCCCAGAAAGAGAAATACTCCAGTAGCAATGAGTACTCTAGGGAACAAGTTGAAAAAAGAAAAAAAAAAAAGGAATTCCACAAAAGAAACTTAAATGTATGAAAATATATGAGCTAAATGCCACAGAATCAAAATTGTAGTTCTAAAAATACTCAAAGAGATAAAAGAAGAGCAAGTAAGCACAGAAAAGCTGCTAAATATTCTCAGAAAGAAAATACATGAGAGGTTCCCTGGTGGTGTAGTGGCTAGGCTTCAGCGCTGTCACCACCATGGCCTGGGTTTGATCCCCACTCAGGGAACCAACAAAAGAAAAAGAAAATATGTGAGCAAAGAAATTCTTTAACAAGAATTTAAAACTATAAAAGAAAACAAATATAAATTATGGAGATAAACAACACAATAAAACAAATGAAAAATAAAATACCTAGCATAGGAAGAAGGGCCGACCAGATGGAGCAAAGAATTAGTGATATCAGACAGAAATATGGAAATGTCACAGAAGAAAGTGATCTAAGAATTAAAATTAATGAAAGATCTCTGCAAGAACCATCTGACTCTATTAGAAGAAAAACATAAGAATAATTGGTATTCTGGAAAGAGTAGAGGATGGTTTGGGCACAGAGAGTTGCTCAAACAAATAGTAGATGAGAACTCTCCAAATCTATGGAAAAAAACTGGACCTCAAATCCAAGAAGGGAACAGGACTCCTACCTACCTGAATTCTAGCAGACCCTCTCCAAAGGCACATTACTGAAGATGTCAAAGGTCAAAAATAAAAAAGAACACCATAACCTATAAAATAAAGCCTGCCAGACTATAATCAGACTTCTCAACAGAAACTCTACAAGAGGAAGTGGAATCATGTATCCAAAATACTGAAAGAGAGAAATTACCAGCCAAGAGTAATCTCTCCAGCAAAGTCACTCTTTAGATATGGAGGAGGAAAGACATTTTCAGACACACAAAATGTGAGGAATTCTCCAGCACAAAGCCAGCATTTCAGGAAATACTGAAGGAGGATATTCAACCTGAACCAAAAAGTAAAAGTAAATGGAAAACAGTTGAGACAACAAAATCAAAAGAATATGAAGTAAAGGTTTAAATCTCCAAAACAGAATTGAGATAAGAAGCAAGCTTAAGAAAAGAGACTGCTGCATATATGAAACTTACTTTTTCATAAACTTCATGGTAACTACTGAAAAACTACTCAGAACTAACATATATAATTGAAAAAAAGAAAGGAGGGACTGAAGAAAATACCATAGAATACCATCAAACTAACAGTGAAAAAAAGGCAAAGAAAATCAAGACACTGACCTACTGGAAAACAAAAGATAAAATGGCTATAGAAAAATGTTATATTCATCATCACCTTAAATGTAAATGGACTGAAGTCACCAATAAAAAAGCTGACAGAGTAGCAGACTGAATAAAAAGCTAAACCCATCCATATGCTGTCTTCAAGGGACACACCTCAGACACAAGGACAAATACAGACTCAAAATAAAAGAAGGGAAAACAATACTCCAAGCAAATGACTTCCAGAGAAAAGCAGGAGTAGCCATAATTATATCTGATGAAACAGACTTCAGGATAAAGAAGGTAATAAGAGACAAAGATGGACATTTTATAAGGATAAAGGGGTCACTAAAACAAGAAGACATGACAGACACCTTTTAATACATAAGCCCCAAATCAGGAAGCACCAAGATTTACAAAGCAACTACTAACAGATCTAAAAAGAGAAACTGACAAAAACACAATTATAATAGGGGATCTAAACACCCTCTTGACAACCATGGACAAATCATCCAAACAGGAAATAAATAAGGTAATATAACTTTAAATGATACATTACAGCAATTGAACATAATTAAAATTTACAAAACACTCCATCCTACAACACAAATCTATATACTTTTTTCTGGTATGCATGGAACATTCTCAAGGATAGACTATATGCTGAAACACAAAGCTAGCCTCGGCAAAGTCAAGGAGATTGAAATTATACCAAGTGTATTCTCTCACCACAAATTTTTAAAATTGGAGATTAACTGCAAAAAGAAAGCAGAAAAAAATACCTATACATGGAGATTAAATAACATCTTATTAAATATGACTGGATCAAAAGAGAAATAAAAGAAGAGATTAAAAAATACATAGAAACTAATGATGATGAAAACGCAACATGTCAAAATTATTGGAATGTGCTAAAGCAGTAATTAGAGGGAAATTAATATCACTACGGGCCTATGTCAAGAAACAAGAAAATTCATAAGTAAATGACCTAACATCACATCTTAAAGAATTAGAAAAAAAGAACAAAAAAACCCAAAGTCAGCAGAAGAAAGGAAATAATAAAAATTAGGCCAGAACTAAATGAAATAGAGAACAGAAAAACAATATAAAAAATTAATGAAACAAAGAGGTGGGGCTTCAAAACAATTAATAAAATTGGCAAACATCTGTCTTGACTCACCAAGGGAAAAAGAGAAAAGACACAAATAGCCAAAATTAGAAATGGAAGAGGAGAAAATACAATAGATATCACATAAATACAAAAAATCACATGAGAATACTATGAAGGGCTATATGTCACCAAACTTAGCAACCTGGAAGAAATGGACAAGTTTCTAGAAACATATGAGTATAATCTACCTAGACTAAACCAAGAACTGGATATCAACAGTAAGAAAATTGAAATAATCATCTAAAACCTCACCGAAAGCAAAAGTCCAGGACCAGGTGATCTGACTAATGAATTTTATCAGGCATTCAAAGAAGAATTAACACCTTTCATGCTCAAACTCTTTCAGAAAATTGATGAAGAGGCAATACTTCCCAACTCACTGTATGAGAACAACACTATCTTAATGCCAAAGCCTGGTAAGGACAACACAAAAAAAGGAAACTATAGAACAATATCTCTGATGAACAGAGATGCAAGAATCCTAAACAAAGTACTAGCAAATGGAACACAATAATGCATTAAAAAGATTATACATCACAATCAAGTGGGATTTTTCCCATCAGCACAAGGATGGCACAACATACACAAATCAATCAATGTGATACATACATCACATAAACAAACTAAAAGATAACAGCCATGTTATATGAATGGATGCACAAAAAACATTCAACAAGATACAACATCTATTTATGATCAAAACACTTAATAAAATGTGTATAAAAGGAAATAATTTTACCATAATAAAGACCATATATGACAAACCCTCAGTGAATATCATACTGAACAAAAAAAATTGAAATATTTTCTTATAAAATTAGGAACAAAACAGGGATGTCCCCTGTCACCACTGCTATTTAACTCAGGAAAGAGAAGGAAATATTGGAAGGATGGGAAGCTAAGTATAAGGTGATGGAAAGAGAACTCATACTGGGTGGTGAACTTATTATATATCAAGTTGACAATGCACTAACAATGCACTGTATGCCTGAAACTTATGTAATCCTTGCTAACAGATGTCACCTCAATAAGTCTAACAGTAAAAATGAATTTAAAAAAAGAGAAGGAAATATTATAAAAGTCATCCAAATTGGAAGTGAAGAAATCAAGCTATTATTTTTTGCAGAGATGATCTTTTATACACAAAATCCTAGACTCCACCAGAAAATTTTTGGAAATTATAAACAAATACAGTAAAGTTGCAGGATACAAAATTAATGTACAAAAATTCATGGCATTTTTATACAAACAATGAAATTTCAGAAAAAGAAATGAGAAAAATAATACTGTTTGCAATCACAACCAAAAACAATAAAAAATACAAATAAACAACAAAGAACATAAAGGACTTATACATGGAAAAATATAAGACAACATTAAAAGAAATTGAAGAAGACACCAAGAGATAGAAAGATATCTCATGTTTATGAATTGGAAGAATCAACATAGTTAAAATGGCCATATTACCCAAAGCAATATGAAGAGTTAATGCAATTTTCATGAAAATCACACAGACATTTTTTCAAGAAATAAATTTAAAAATGATCAGATTCATATGAAACCACAAAAATCCCCAAATCACAAAAGCAGTTCTAAGAAAAAAGAGTAGGGCTACAGGCATCAGGGTTCCCAACTTTAATCTATACTATAAAACATCAATAATTAAAACAGCATGGTATTTGCAAAACAACAAACACACAAACACTCAAGCAAAAAAGCAGACACACAGACCAATGCAACAGAATAAAAACCCAGAAATAAACCCACAAACATATAAACAGATAATTTCTGACAAGGGATGAAAAAATGTACAACGTAGAAAAAAAAGCCTCTTTAGTAAATGTTCTGTGAAAATTGGAAAACCACGTGCAAAAGAATGAATCTGAACTGGGAATTCTCACCATACACGAAAATTAATTCAAAATGAATCAAAGACCTTGACATAGACCTGAAACAATAAACTGTATACAAGAAAACATTGGTACTAAAGTTATAAACCTTGGGTTCAGAGAGGACCTTATGAACTTGACCTCAAAGGCAAGGAAAGTAAAAGCTAAAATAAGTAAATGGGACTATATGAAAAGCTTCTGCACAGCAAAAGAAGCATTAACAAGGCAAAGCGGCAACCAACTGAATGGGAGAAAATAGTTACAAATGATGCCTTTGATAAGGGGCTAATATCTAAAATATATGAATAATTCCTACAACTCAACAGCAAAGAAACAAAAATTCAATTAAAAAATGGGCAGAGGACCTGAACAGAGAGTTCTCCCTTGAAGATGTGAAATGACCATGTATATGAAGAAAATGCTCAACTTTACTAGCTATCAAAAAAAATGCAAATCAAAACCAGAATGAGATACCACCTCACACCTGTGAGAATGGCTATTAGTAAGACAAGGAACAGCAAGTGTGGAGAAAAAGGAACCCTTATACTCCACTGATGGGAATGTAAATTGGTAAAACCACTATGAAAGACAAAAGAGTGGATCCTCAAAAATTAAGAATAGAATTACCACATGACCAAGCAATCCCTTTTCCAAGTATCTATACCCCAAATTTGAAAATTTTAGTCTGCAAAAATATATGTACCCCAATGTTCATCGCAACACTGTTTATGGGGCCAAGTCATGGAAACAACTAAAGTGCACTGACATATGACTGCATAAAGAAGTTGTGGCACATTTACACAGTGAAATATTATTAATGAGCGACCAGAAAATTTGAAATATAGACATTTACAGTAACATGGATGTACCTGGAGATCATACTAAGCAAAATAAGTCAAACGGAAACAATCAAGAACCATATGATTTCACTTACATATGGGATATAAAACTGAAAGTAAGAAAGAAACAAAAACTTATGGGCACAGTCAGTAGTTTAGTGATTACCTGAGAATTAGAGGGAGGAGGTGGTGGAGAAGGGAGGGAGCATTAAATACATGATGATGGGAGAACTGACTCGGTGTGGTGAATACTCTAACACAACTAATAGATGATGCACTGTAGAATTGGATACTTGAAACCTATGTAATTTTTACTAACCAATGCCACCCCAATACATTTAATAATAAAAAATGAAAAATATTACAAAAGAGAAGAAAAAGGAGCATTGACTTGCCAACATGTTGATCTCAGACTTCCAGCATCCAGATTTGAGTCAATAAATTTTTGTTGTTAAGTCACTTAGCTTTGTTATTTTGTTACAGTGGTGCTAGAAACCTGAAATAGTTTTTATTAGAAACACTTTGCAACAAAGGATGAGCAAAATTAGGTACTCTATATCTCTTTTCTCTTATCTTCCCTTGGAGAGGATTACAAAGATGAGAAAGCACAGATGCATGCATAGTGTGCTCCAGGACAGAGACCCACACCTGCTGCTATGTCTTGTTATGGAGTGTGAGAATAGTCTGGTGAATCAGTCTGCCATGTGCATTCTGAGCTTAGCACCAGCTCTCTAGAGAAATTGCTTGGGAAGTCTAATTGATAATTCTCAGCAACTTAGAGAAAAATTAGAATTCAGTTAAACAATCTCCCCTGCAAAGTAAAGGCACTTGCTTCAGCTTGTTCATTGCGAGAAAACTCATAGAAAATGTCTGAAGTCACTAGAAGATGGGACTGTTTTTCTCTACTATATTCATTTTGGTAAGCTAAGATTTACTGAGTGCATATTATGTGTTAGATACTGTTCCAGACATTGTGTGTGAACTAACATTACAGACTGGTGACAAAGTTAAATAAGAGATATATTTATATCACACACACACACACACACACACATTTCTGGCTAGGTTATGACATCTTACTGAGTTGTTTGCACAGTGCTGCCAATATAAGCACACAGTGGCAAGTTTGTGAACTTAATTGTCAGATTTTGGGTATGACAATAGCTCTGATGGCCATTCCAGGAAAAAAAGTTATAAAATTACTTTGAAGGATGGACTAAGTGCTGATATTGGTTCATAGCTTTCCAAGGGGAGTATTTCAAAGGTGACCATAGTGATATTCAGAATGAGGTATGTAGCACTTTTTCTAGGATGAGTTCACAATGAATTGTCTGACCTCCTATACATGGTGTGCCAAAAACTTGCATAAACTTTAAAAGAGATGTTATCTTTGTATTACTTTTAAAAGTTGAATTAAATAAAAGCAGCAATGTGTAGTATGACATTCACTCAAAAGATGATATTAATCAATTCAATGCTAACATCAGCGTTTGACAGGCAGTACAGTCAAAGAAAATGGTAGAAGCATGGTTATCTGAGGAGAGTATGACCATTTTCCAGGACAATAGATAGGATGAAATGGTGCAGTTGAGTTTCCCCCATATTCTCCTGATTTAACACTCCTTACCTATTAAGGACTATAAAAAATGTGGTGTACTGTAGAAAACTGGCTAAATCAGCCATACTTTGGGAAGAAATTGAAATGTCATGTGCAGCAATAGAAATGGACACTTGTTTGTTGTAATCAGAAGTACCTGGATGCTGATAGCAATGACTTTCAGCACCACTTGTAATTGCAGAAGTCAAACATGACTTGTATTCATCTTTCATTATCAATAGCAATTGAGTATTACAATTTTAATACACTTTTTTCCTTTCCTAAAATGTGTATATATAAGTTTTGTCACCCTCTTTATATGGGTCTGACAATTAAGTTTGTGAACTTGCCACTATGCACTTGCTTTGGCAACACTGTAAAAACAAGTGTATAAGGTTTCATAACCTTGTCAATCTGTGTCTCACAGCTTTGTTCATGTCAACATGTGATGGTGTCTTGCTGAGTGGCTTTTTTTTTTCATTGTTGTGTGTTTTTGTGTGCTGTTGTGAGAATGTCAGAGCTTAAATTAAAGAAAAGAACAAACATTAAATTTCTTGTTAAGCTTGGAAAGAGTGGAAGTGAAATCAAGGACATGCTAGTCAAAGTTTATGGGGTAATATCATGAAAAAAATGGCAGTATACAAATGGATTAAACATTTTTTTGAGGGGAGAGAAAGTGTCACTGATAAAGAGAGATCAGGGTGGCCAGTAACAAGCAGAACTGACAAACACATTGCAAAAATTTATCAAATTGTGCATCAAAATTGTTCGCTAACTATGAGAGGTATAGCAGAACAAGTAAACATTAATAGAGAAACAATTAGGAAAATTGTAATTGAAAATCTTGGCATTAGAAAAGTGTGTGCAAAAATGGTCCTGAAGGAGCTCACCAATAAATAAAAACAAAAGAGTGTCAGAGTTTGCCAAGACCTTTTGGAAAGATGAGACCATGTTTTGGGTTGTGTTATCATTGGTGATGAAACAAGGGTGTACCAATACCACTCTGAAACAAAGCATCAAAGTGAACAATAGAAATTAGCCAATACTTCACAACAAAAAAATGTTTTGTCAGTCAAAATCAAGAGTCAAAACAATATTGCTAACCTTTTCTGATATCAGAGGGATTGCTCATAACAAATTTGTGCCAACTGGACAGTCAACCAAGTTGACTATTTGGAAGTGCTGAAAAGGCTGCATGAAAAAGTTATATGAAAACGACCTGAAACTTTTGCCAACAACCAATGGCTCTTGCATCAAGACAATGCATGAGTTCACCAGGCACTGTCCGTGAGAGAGTTTTTAGCCAGTACATAAATAACTATATCAGAACACCCTCCCTACTCACCTGGTCTGGCCCTCAATGACTTTTTCTTTACTTAAAGTTAAGAAAAATATTGAAAGGAAGACATTTTGATGACATTCAGGACATCAAGGGTAATATAAAGACAGCTTTAATGGCCTTCCAGAAAAAGAGTTCCAATATTGCTTTGAAATTTTGACAGGTGTCAGTGCATAGTTTCCCAAGGGGAGAACTTTGAAGGTGACCATAGTGATATTCAGCAATGAGGTACATAACACTTTCTCTAGGATAGTGCCTGAAGTTAATTGTAATTACAAAAATCAATTTATATGTTATATATAAATACATAAAAATATACATAATATATGAATGAGAGTTGTGTATATATATATATATATATATATTTATGTTTGTATTTATATACCTCTTATTCATATATTATGTATACTTTCATTTCTTTATATATAACACATATACATACATATTTTATGTATATATAGGAATTTCTATAGTTTATATGTAAATGATGTATAGACATGTGTTACTTAATGAAGGAATACATTCTGAGAAACATGTAATTAGGTGATTTTGTCATTGTGTGAACACCAGAGTACATTTATAGAAAACCTAGAAGGTTTAGACTACTACACACCTAGGTTCTATGGTACAGCTTATTGCTTCTAGGCTACAAAATTATACAGCATAGTATTTTACTGACTAGTGTAAAAAATTATAACACAATGGTATTTGTGTACTTAAGCATACCTAACTATGCAGAAGGCACAGTAAAAATATGAAAGAAAAGATAAAAACTGGTTGATCTGTACAGGACATTTACCAAAAATGGAGCTTACAGTACTGGAGGTTACTCTGTGTGAGTCAGTGAGTGAGTGGTGGGTAAATGTGAAGGCATAGAACATTATTGTACACTAGTATAAAATTCATAAACAGCGTATACTTTGGCTACACCAAATTATAAAAAAAAAAGATTTTTCTTCAATAATAAATTAACTTTAGCTTCTTATAAATTTTTACTTTATTAACTCTTTAATTTCTTAACTTATTGACTCTAATAATGATACAGCTTGAAACACAAACACATATAGCTGTACAAAAATATTTTTATAACCCTATTCTATAAGCTATTTTTTATTTTATAAATATAGTTATATACATTTTTACTTTTCAACCTTTTTTCATATTACAACTAAGTTACATATACACACATTAACTTAGGAATAAACAGGGTGAGGATCATCAATAGAAATGTCTACCACCTCCATATATTGTCCCACTGGAATGTTTCCAGAAATGATAACACACATGGAGGTTTCATTTCCAAAATAACAATATCTTCCTCTAAAATATCTACTTAAAGACCTGCCTAAGTTTCTTCCTGAGGAGATGTCACTCTTTTCTAAAATATGTCCAGGTTGTTTTACTTTGTTTGTTTGTTTTTCCTCATAAATTTGCTTGTAAGCGGGTAATGCACCAGTAGTTTTTCATTAATCTAAACCTTTTGATGTTAGGGTTCATGTTTTCAAACTTTAAGGAGGCTTGGATTTGTTCTGGTTGGTTGGTTTTTCTCCTAGAGTTTATTTTCTCCCCTCTACATCCGCTGTGCACTCCTATGTCAGTTTCATTAACTTTCTCATTAGTCACTGCCTCAGGAACCACCTCTAGAGCTCCTAAATGTCATCCTCATTGGCACTCAGGTTGAAGTTGTTTGCCATCTGAACAGCCTTCTTAATTGTTGCAACCTCCTCATTCCTGGAAGATCTTGAAGTTAAGACTATTGAATGTCTTCTTCCATGTGTCATTCATACACTTTTTGGTAATATCACCCCAAGTTCAGGCAAGGTTCTTGATACAGTTCCAGATGTTGTAGTCCTTCCAAAATGCCCCAGTGTCTTCTCAATGTCTTTTTGTTTTTTAAAATGTTTGGTTTTTTTTTTTTTAATTGCAGCAATGGCCCAGGCAAAGGTCTTCCTTAGGTATTAGACCTTATTAGCTGTTATTACTCCTTGACTCATTGGATGGATCAAAGAGGTGGTGATTGGAGATAAACACATTACTTTAAAATTGGAATGAAGATCATAATAAAAGAAGGATGTTTTTGAGCATTGCTGAGGCTCTGTAGCCAAGATTCCCCACTTCTTAGGTAACTATGACTTGCACTTACCATGGCTGGTGCCATATCGTTTTTACATAACCTATAAGTTCACACTTGTCAGCCTGCTACCTTTGTTCTCCTGCCTATATAAGGGGCTGGGACTCTCTGGAGGAGAGACTCTTAGATGCCATGCTTGCTGATGCTCTAACCCCACAAAAAAGGCTGTCTCAGCTGCCCATGGCTCCTCAATTTTTCTTTGGTCTGCCCAAATCCTGTATGAGCATCCCTGACATTGATTGTTTGCAGTGCAATTGGCGTAGCTGGCAGGATTTGCAGCAGCCAGGTATGGAGCCTATATCGCCCCTAGAGGATGGGATTGAGGGGTGCCCTGCCATGAGTATGTGGTAAGTCTTGTCTTTGAGTGAGCACCTCCTCACAGGTGACCTGAGGTAGATGGAAAGTCCATTTGAGTGGAGAAAGCTCTCCAGGCACAAGAAGAGTGCTCACATGGCACTGGGGTTGTGCATTGGCTCTTTCTTACAGCCTTACAGGCAGAGATAAAGGTGACTCTGCAGGAAGCAATGTGAGTCCAGGTGTCCCAAATTGAGGTGAACATGATGAAGGTGCAAGTGCAAACTTTAAAGAAAGCCAAGCAGCTGGTAGGGAGAAATGGCAACATTTGCAGTTTGAATCCTCGGTTGCTGTAATATACTCCTCAGAAGAAAAGGGAGAACCAGAGCTATAATTTTGCATGTGCCCCATAGTGACAGACAAAATAAAATCCCAGCAGCCAATGACCCAGGGGACCAGCCTATGGGTGCTCGCCAGATGACTCAGTTCACCATATTCCACCTTTACATTCACGTTGAATTGGTAGAGTTGGGCAAGCAATTCTGAAAGAAGATCGGCGAGCCCCTAGTCACCTGGTTTTTGTGGCTATGGGATTTGGGATGGCGTAATGTAGATGAAACAGAAAAGAGAAGCTAACCTCTCTGACTATTCACCCCCTCGCTGTGCCAACAATTGTAGAATAGCTCTAGGTATAAGCAAGAAATCCATGTCTCACTGGATTTGCTCATGGTGGCTTTCAGAATAGTGTGAGAAAATGCAGGAGTTATTCCAGGGATGGTCAGTAGATGGCAATCTTATGCAGAGTTGGTGCAAATGTTGTGAGATCTGGGTGTGTAGAAGGCAATGCTCAATTTAAATACCCGAAGTCTGGATTGTGAAGATTTACAGCAGGTATAAGAGACAATGTGTTACAAAGTGCTCCCTCTTCCCTGTTCAGATTGCTTGTGGCAATCCTGGTGCCTTATGTAGGCCACCCCATTAATGAGGTCACCACAATGGTGGTGAGTTTGGGGGAAGCCAAGACAAGGTGAATGCAGAAGAGTGTCTATATGGTGGCTAAGAAGGCATCAGCAGCCAAGAGAGATGGGCCCCTCAAGGTGACATGAACCCAGATGTGGGTGGATCAGGTGTTGGAGGGGTTGATAGGGAGAAAATTGATGGGAAACCTAATGCCTATCTGTTGGAGTTCTGGCAATAGTTACAGGTAGATCAACAGTTCATTCCACTGTAAAAACAAGGGAAAAGGGGTATGGCCCAGGCTACAAGGCCCGAAACCTGAGTAGTCTGCCTCTGAGGTCATTTATTACACCAGATGCTGGTATTCCTATTGAGCCATTTCACATAGAGAGAAGGCTGAGGAACCTGGCTATGGGTGATGAGTGGAGCCTGGAATTGGCAATCCACTGGTCCCCAACTAATGTGCAGAGAGTTCTGGTCCTGGTTGATACAGGTGCTGAATGTTCCCTCCTACATGGGAATCAGGAGAAGTTCTCTGCAGCCCTTGTGGTCATTGATGGCTGGGAGTTGGGGGGGAACAAAGTACTCAGGTGAAACTCTGGTTATCTCTCTGGGGATGACCATTTGCCTCCACGGACCTACAAAGTTCATGTGTCACCTGTCCCTGAGTATATTTTCAGGGTGGACATTTTGTAAGAGCTGTGGTTGAATACCACTGTAGGGGAATTTTGTCTCCAGATACAGTTGGTGAAGGCATTGGTATAGGGACATGCTACTCATGCAACTTTGCAGCTGCCCTTACCTCAATGGATCATACACACCAAACAATACAAACTGCCGAAGGGGGTGGGGCATGATGAAATAACTGGAGTTACATAGGAACTGGAAAAGTTGAGATAGTATGTCCCAGCCATAGTACATACATCTCCTCAGTGTGGCCAGTGAGGAAGTCAGATGGCACCTGGTGAATGACAGTAGACTACTAGGAGTTGAACAAGATAATGCCTCTTTTGCAGTAGCGGATCTGATGAATCATCTCATCCAGGAGTTGGGAACTTATAATTTGTTACTAATCTTGTTAATGCTATTTTCTCCATGGATATAGCCTTGAAGAGTCAAGATCAATTTTCCTTCATTTGGGAGGGCTGGCAGTGGACTATCACAGTTGTCTCCAAAGCATACTTGTTTAGCCTCATGCTGCGCCACAGACTGATGGCTGAGGACTTAGCACAATAGTCTTGACCTGAAAATGTATGCCTATATCATTAGCTTGATGAAATCATGTTAACTACTGACTCTCTTGCAGAACTAGAAGGTGCTATTCCTGCTGTCCTAACCTCCCTAAAAATATGTTGTTGGGTGCTCAATGACAAGAAGCTGCAAGGGCCTGGTTTGACTATTAGGTTCTTGGGGGTTGTTTCATCAGGTAAGACAAAAGTTATACTGAATATGATTATTAATAAAATGCAAGCTTACCCTATGCCCACCATTGTGAAGCAACTGCAGAAGTTCCTTGGGCTTCTTGGGTATTGAACAGCATTTGTGCACCATTTAGCTCAACTACTAAGACCCTTGTATTCCTTGGTTAGGAAGGGAGTTCATTGGGACTGGACAGAGGGGACCCAAGCAGCCTTTGAGTCCTCCAAGTACACCGTTCAAGTGTCTAAGCTCTGCATGTTTGACCCTGCCTGGGCTTGTGAGCTGGATGTACATGTCATTGCAGTGGACTTTGGCTGGGGCCTATGGTAGAGGTTTGAGCTCCTGAAGCAGCCCATAGGCTTCTGGTCCCAATTGTGGAAGAGGGCTGAGGTCTGTTATTCTTTGGTGGAAAAACAATTGGCATCTGTGTACACTGCTTTTTTGGCCCCTGAAAGCATTATGGTTTTGCCCCCATGACGTGTAGACCACATATATGATTGCAGGGTGAATATGTGACTGGGTCAAAAACCCCAAAGTGGTACTGCTCAAATGTCCATGTTGGTAAAATGTAGGGCATGTTTTCAATAATGCAACATTTTGAGTAATAATTCTTGAGACCTGAGCTCCTAGGGGTCTTTGGGCATGGGACTTATGTGGCTGTCGGGGAGCCAACCTCCCAACACTTGGAAAGTGAGCTGGATGCCAGTCCTTTCAAGGAAGGGTAAGCCCTATCCTGGGAGCTGCTTGGTAAATGGCTCTAGCATGGGCCAACCCCTGCAGTGGACTGAAGTTGCCCTCCATCCTCCCATGGAGACCATTTGGTATGATTACAGTACTGAACAAAGCAGCCAATGGACTGAACTATGAGCTTTACGGTTAGTGGTCACTACCGAGCCATTCATATTGGGTGGGTGGAATTCAGAGCCTTGACCCTCTGGATCACCACTTAGCACCTTAACCACTGGATGGTGATGCACCAACCACTATGGGGTTAAGCCTGTGGGAAGACCTATGGACCATAGGACATAAGAAACAGATGATGGTATAGCATGTCACGGGACATGCCCCTTTTGCTAATGCAGGTAATGACAAAGCAGATACCTTGGTGAAGGTAAGATGGCTAGAAACTGCTGCCTATAAGTGGAGACATGAAACAATGGTTGCACCGGCGTGCCTCCTCCACGCAGGACAGAAGACCATGTGGGCAATGGTAAAGTCTTGGAACTCGCTTATTACTTATGCTGATGTGCTTCCAGCCTGCAAGTAATGTGCTGTCTGTTTTAAGAAACATCCTCAAAGGCCGGTGGCCTTGAGTGGGCAAATTATGCTGGGCTGAGTTCCCTTGACTCAGTGGCAGATGAACATATTGGTCCCCTGCTCAATTAATAAGGGTATTGATACGCTGTGACTGGTGTCCATATTGTGATGGGACTTTTGCCCACATATTCATCCTGTTGCCCAGATCAATGCACATTACTACCCATGCTGTGACACCTCTGTGTTGCATACAGTTACCCTGTGGTCATTCAAAGTGACAATGGCACCCGTACTTCAAGTGCCCAAGTTCAACAATGGACTAAGAACATGCTTGTTAATGCTGTACCCCTGAAATAAAAGGCCATGTCTCAGCTGTCTGCAGCTCCTTGGTTTTTCTTCGGTCTGCCCAAATTCAATACAAACCACCCTTGCCTCTATTATTTGCAGTACAAGCATTATCAACAATAAGCAAAATCTTGAAAGGTGTGTTTTTCTCCAAACTTCTCCATTTTGCTTTCATAGCAATTCAGGAGGACATCTTGAAAGAGGAGCTGGGTCATTCATGACATCTTATTACTCTGTAGTACAACAACATTGTGTTTTTACTGATATGTTTGAATACACTGGGGTTTCCACTGTGCCAGATTATAAAAGGTTTCAATTTGTAACCTGCAACATTGCCCCAAGGAAGTTTGTTATTTTGTCCTTAAATGCCTTAAAATCTGTCATTGACTTGGCCTCTTTATAGATAAAAGTAATTTCAGGCATTTGTTTGCAAAATAAAGAGTTTTAATTCAAATCAAATATTTGCTCCGGCAAGTAATTTTCCTCCACAATCAGCTTATCTAGAGTTTTCAAAAACTTTTCAGCTGTCTTCACAATAGCATTTGAAGACTATTGACTCATTTTCACATTATGTAATAAATAACAACTCTTGAATTGTTTAAACCAGGCAGAGCTTGCAGTAAATTTATCATAGTAGTTGATCGTAGCCTTTTTTTTCTTCTTTAACATTGAGAACCAAATTTTTGCTTTGATTGTGATTGTCATGAGGGTAAGAGGGTTGCTATTCTGTGTCTGGTCTTCAACTAAGGTCATTAGAACTTTTTTGGTATCTGATATAGGTCCTTCTCAAGTTATTGTTAGTCATGTTATCTTCAATGAAGCAAGTTATTTAAGTTTCCACCACTTGATTCTTATTCTTCAAGATAGCTATAGTAAAATGAGACATGCCTGACTGGTAAGCAATAATCATCACTGATTTTCTACCTTTGTAGTTCTTAATCCCTTTTAAATTTCTCTTGGAGTCAGTCACTCAATGTGGCCTCTTATTGGCAACATAAGCAGTAAATTTTGTATGCTTATAGGCCATGATGAAGAAAACAACACAGGATTAAATCACAGGAGAAACACAGGAGAAAATGATGCAATCAGAAGATGCAAACATGAGATGTGTGAGACTGCTGCCTATCTAATGGAGCATACTGTTTTACAACATTATTTTTATAACTAGAGTATACTCTAAAATTATAAGAAAATATAATATAGTAAATACATAAACCAGTAACATAGTAATTTATTATCAAGTATTATATACTGTACATGATTATATGTGCTATGTTTTTACACAGCTAGGTTTTTTCACATCAGCACCATAGATACATGAGTAATATGTTGCACTATGATATTACAATGGCTATGATGTCACTAAGCAATAGAAAATTTTCAGCTCTATTATAATCTATTAATATCTTATGGGTCTACCTTTGTGTATCCCATTGGTTACAGACTGAATGTCATTATATAGCACAGGACTGTACCTGTGTGTATATACAGAGAAACAAATATACCTATCTCTCTATATATCAATTCATTTAACTTTACCATCAATCTATGAATTATGTCAGCTTATAATTTTCTTTTTATAGTTCAGTTACTGAAGAATAAAGGGGTTCAAAATTTTTCACATGAGTAGTAGTACAGTAATTTTCAGACTCCTGAAATTAGGGCTTAGAAGTTAATGCTATTAATACTACATTTTAAGAACTCTAAAACTAGCTTAAGCAAAAGAAAATATAAAATAAGAATTCTTTTTAATGGAACCAGAGTCACTCTTAAAAATATATATATAACCAGAAGACTCACTATGTTTAACTCTGGTTCTTGTGTCTCTATGGCAATTGCATTATTTCCTTTTTTAACTACACACTTATTCTTTTTGTGTACTATTCTGTTCACTATTCTATATGGCTTAAAAAATAAAATATACACATTATCCTTTCAACTTAATATGTGTGTATATCCCCTAATAAATTTAAAAGTTTAGTATACATGTATGTCTCCTAATACAGTTGAAATCATATATTCTCAATCTGAAATTCTTCCAAAAATTCATTAGTTCACTGTGAGCCAGTTGGCCACTCTTGGTCCTAACAATTGTTGTAAGACTGGAGGCACGAAATAATGCTTAGTCATCATTATTTTCAGGACCCTACTTTTGCATCTATAGATTTGAGTGAGAGGAGAGGCAACTTGTAGAAAAATAGGATGTGAGCAGGTTATGAGTTCAATGACCATCCACTATAAAATGCCTGTACTCAGTTTATAACAGAGGGTAAGAGTAGGAAAGTCACAAATTTGTAAGAAAACTCATGCAATAAGTGATTATCAGTCCTCTTCCATTTACAGGCATGCCTCATTTTATTGTGCTTTACTTTATTACATTTCCCAGACTTCATCAATATCCAGGCAAAACTCTTCGTCAGCAATAAATATAATTCACTAAAGGATCTGATGATAGTTAGCATTTCTTAGCAATACCATAGTTTATAAATAAGGTATACACATTGTCATTTTAAGACATAATGCTGTTGCACACTTAATATGCATTATAATGTAAACATAACTTTTATATGCCCTGGAAAACCCCAACATTCTTGTATTATTTGTTTGATTGCTGTGGCCTAGAATTAAACCTGAAATATCTCCAAGGTATACCTGTATAATGCCATGGAGTTTTAAATGTACTCTTACCTTCTCAGTGTGTTTGGGTTAATTATAATATAATTATGATTTTTAGTTATTTTTAGAAAACATTTCATTATTTATAAATTTTCTCAGCATACACTTATCACACATCTAAATATGATTATAGATTGAATTGTGCCTCTCCACTCTCCAAAGGATGTTGAAGTTTTAATTCCTAGTACTCGTGAATGTGACTTCATTTAGAAATAGAGTATATGCAGATGATAAAGTTAATGCAAGGTCATCAGTGCAATCTTAATTCAATATGATTGTATTTGTGTAAAAATAGAAAATTTGAACATAAAATCAGACATGTGCACAGGGAAAATTCCCTGTAAAAATAAAGGTAGAGATTGATGTCATAAATCTATAAGGCTAGGAACACCAAAGACTTCCAGCATATTATTAGAAGGTAAAAGAAGGACATGGGACAGCTTGTGGTACTCTGTTATGGCAGCCCTAGGAAAGTAATAAACATGTGTATGTGAATGACAATTGGCCTTCAAGGAACTTAGAGGCTTTGATAGAGTGATAGACTTATGAACATATCTGATAAAACAATGGGATGGGGAATAACATTTGCTCAATCAGAAATGACCCTGGTCACGTTCTGAATAGATGAGAATTTCATTCACTTATCTCCCCTCAACCTCTTTTAGATTTCATTGAGATTTTCTTTGAAATATTTTGAGGGTTCAATTGAATGAACATTTTTGAGGGCTATTGACCTAGATATACCTACTCCCCTATTTTGAGGCAAATGTCTCTTCTATATTTTCTCAGAGAACCACGTGTTTTCTGCGGAATAAGAATTATCATGATACACTTTTTTTTTAATTTTTTTATCCTTTAATTACACTTGGTTTATATTGGTTTCAGGTGTACAGCATAGTGATGAGACATTTGTATAACTTATAAAATTGTCATTTGAATACATCTGGTTCCCCTTTGACACCATATGTAGTTATACAATCTTATTGACTGAACGCCCTATGCTGCATTTTACAACTCTGTGACTTTTTTGTAAGTATGAATTTGTACTTCTTGATTTCTTCATATTTTTCATCCACCCCTCCAGCTGTTCTCTCATCATCCCAACAAATCTAGTACCCTTCTGACACCACACAAAGTTATTGCAACATTATTGAGGATATTCCCATGTTATTCTCCACCTTCCCATAACTATTGCTCTGTAACAACCAAACTAAACTTTCCAACCTCTTCTCCTTCTTTCACCCACTCTCCCAACTCTCCTTCCATTTGGCAACAAGCCAAATGTTTTCTATATCTATGAATTTGTTCCTGTTCTACTTGTTACTTTCTTTTTTGAATTTCACCTATAAGTGATGTGAATTTGTATCTATCTTCCTCTGTTTGACCCTCCACTCAGTGTAATACCCTCCATGTCTTTTGATTAAAGCTTTTAATTTGTATAACTTGAAAGTAACTGTTAATAGATATGTAGCTTTTGCCATTTATTATACATAATTTTTGCTTCCCACCACCCTATCTTAAAGAAGTCCCTCTAATAATACTTGTAGTACTGGTTTGGTGGTTGCGAACTCCTTTAGCTTTTTCTTGTCTGAGAAGCTCTTCATCAGTCTTTCAATTTTTAATAATAACTTTGCTGGATACATTAATCTCATTTGTATACACTTGTTTTACATCTTGTTAAATGTCTTCTTTCAGTCCCTTCTGGCCTGCAAAGTTTCTGATGAGACATCAGCTGGGAATCACATGGGTACTCTCTTGTAAATTACTACTTGCCTCTCTCTTGATGCTTTAAAATTTTTTCTTTGTCTTTAACTTTTGCTGTTTTAATTATGATGCTTCTTGGTATGGGCCTATTTGGGTTCATCTTGTTTGGGGCTCTCTGTGCTTCCTGGGCTTATATGACTATTTTCTTCACCAGCTTAGGGAAGTTTTCAGTCATTATTTCTTGAAATAAATTCTCAATGCCTTGCTGTTTCTCTGCCTGTTCTAGTACCTCTGTGACATGAATGTGGCTATGCTTGATGTTGTCCCAGAGAAGTCTTAAATTATTCTCATTTTTTGGAGGTTTTTTTTTATTTGTTTTCTGATTGGATGTTTTCTGCTACATTTTCTTCCAAATTATTCATTCACACCTCTGCTTCATCTAGTCTGGAGATTCCTGTTATTCCAATCTTTATTTCTGCCTAGTCTTTTATAATGGTCTCTATATCCTGCCTTATGCTTGCTATCACTCTGTAGAAGTTTTCACTAAGCTCCTGGAACATCATTATAGTCATTATCTTGAGCTCTGTCTCTGATTAGTTGTTTATCTCCATCTAGTTTTCTGTGGCTTTCTGCTGTTCCTTCTTTTGAGCTGGATTTTTGTTTTGTTTTGTTTTCTTATTCTGGCAGACTCTATGTAGATATTCTACTCCTTAACCCAAAATTCACTGCTGTGCTTTCTACAGAGCTCACTGCTAATGCAGAGAAGAGGTGAGGGAGAAAAGGTCTGGAAGAGGAGATAGGGGAGGACAATCAGGGTTCATGCCTTTGTTTTCTACCTGATGCTGCAAGTAGCAGGGGCAGTGTATGTTTACAGCTTTCTATTTTCAGTGTGCCCCAATGACTCTGCCCTGCAATTTTGGATCAGCTGTCTTGTATTCTGGTCCTTCAGACAGGACTGCTCGTGGACAGAGAACCACACTCACAGCCTTTTCTTTCCTCTTTCCCAGTGAGAGTGAAATCAGGCTGGTGTCTCACAGCCTCAGCCTCTAGGCCTTTTTCTCTGTCCTGTGCACCAGTGAAGTTCTGAATACTCACCTGTTGCCTTCCTCCTCCTTCTTCTTCAGTTTCAGAGTTCCAAGCAGGGGCCCTTGCAGGGTCTGTGTCTTCACTCTTGCCTCCTTTCTGCTCAGTTTGCCCTCATTTGCCCAACAGCAGGTCCTTCAACATGATGTTGTGTTGTGCTTTGCATAGGAAATCTTTCATTGAATAATAGGTGTTTTATTAATTGTAACCTCCGGGGAAGTTTTCTAGAAGTACCTCTCATGCACTTTTAACTCTTCAAAATATATTGAAATCATTTGCTCCCATTATTACAGAGTGACTTCCTAGAAATGAAAGACAATATCTTGTTAATATCTATGTCTCTGGCTCTTAGCAAGGAAACAATACATTTTGATTAAGTAAATACACAAATAAATATCATGTAAATACTTATAGGAATATCACCTTCTCAAGGCACAAAATCTTTTCTCTTTTATGTAGCTTCCAAAAATATCTACCGCTATTTAATGAATTCAGCTTGAGATCAACAGAGAATGAAAAATTTGTGAAAGTTAATTTTCTTGATACTAGTTTATGTACTTTCCTGGGTATAATGTAAGACCCAGAATAACATTCCATTTGTTCAAATGATGGATTAATTGATCAATTTTTGTGACAAATAGCAAATGCTGGTTGCCAAATTGTATCTTCAAAAATTTCTGTCATTCAAAATACAACTGAATTATATTCCTAGGACAATCTAATCCTATGGAAATGTAAGAGAGAAATTACCTGAATTACCACTGTATTTTAGGTCATTGATATTTCTATTTAGGAATAATAAAAAGAAAATTCCGAGTCTAGTTAGGGCAGACCAGGCTCTCACAATGAAGATCCATGACCACTGAGGCAGTAATAATATTCACAATATTCTGGGAAGTGAATCCTCCTGTTTCCTTCCCCTGACTTAGAGAATAAATGAAGTAGTGTCATGTTATCATCACTGCTCTGTCTAGGCATGGGTATCTGGAACTCAGAGTCCACATGGAACTCCTTTTCTAACTGCTACCTCTGCTGTGTGAGCTTGATGAAAACCAGAAGGATATGGATGTACAGAGAAAACAGCATCCCTGCAGTCATATGTTTACCTTTATTCCACTTATCACCAGGGGACCCTGTTCTATATTCATACTGTAAAAGATATTTTTAGTTTGGTTGTCTATAACAGCCCAAAAGATTTTAAATGCAAAATCTCAACTACCATTCAGGAAATCTCTTTTTTTCTTTTGGCTCTGCCTCTTTGTATGTGATCTGATGGGAGAAATCTATGCAATATATAGCTACTATAGATATCTTAAAAATTCTCTTACTAAAATTTCATTAATCTAGCCTCTCCATTTCTTCTTATATTAAGTGTACATAATTTTTACTTGAGATCTTAGAAAGCTTTTCTAACTAGAATATGTATTTGTTTTAATTTTTATTTATTCATCTCCTACCTTATTTTAAATTAATCTTCTTGAAATGGGATTTCTTTTTTCATAAAAATAGCTAGTTCAAAAATTACAGTAGTTCACTTTACTCTGCAAAACACACTCTCACACACGCACAAAACTACAGTAATTAATTAACACATTTATTCACCCTTTAGTTAAATAAGATTTAGATAAATATCCTCTATTAGCTCCTATAGTATTAAGCATAATAATGTGTCCCTAAGATAGTAAGGTGAACAAACTTGGTACTAAGCTTCAGAAGTCAACAATAGAATAGTCAAGGCATATATAGTAATTTGTCTGTATTTGCAGTGGTTATGTTGTATAACGTCACTATGAGTACCCAACTAGCTCATATTCCTGTGAGCCACTAGTCATATTTTTGCCGAATTCATGAACTGGATTCATTGCGTATTTCTGTCTTAAGATAATATATTTTATATGTATTGTTTTTTCATTAACATTTTACTTATGACCAACAGCACTGTAACTCAATCCTTAAAGAAACTTATCTAACATATAATCTCAATAAAGCACAGAGTCTTCTTTCATTTAGGAACAGAACTACATTTGGGGAACATTTGAAATATCAAAATGACAAACAAAAAGCAAAAAATGTTTAAACAATAGCCCCAAATATATTACAAAAAGGACACTTGTTTAGAGTATGAGAGCTGAAATGAAAAGGCAGAGTGTTGGCTTGCTATACCTCAGATGAAAACATTTGCATTGAGTGACTCAAATGTTTTGCCAGTCTACACATGTTGGCAAATGTCTATGTAAGTGCCATAAAAATTGGTGTAAATGAATTTTCCCATATATGTAAATTGCAAATACAGAATCCATAAATAAAGAAGAGCAACTGTAGGTTTAACATAAAAAATGTTGCATCATTAATAATACAATGCCTCCCAATAAATGAACACAGGGGAAGAGAAGTTAACTATGATTGGGAGTGTTGGAGAACACACCATAGAACAAATGGTAAATGAGGTAACATTTACTGGCTTCTGTCAATGAGGCAAATGTCCACCACATCAAAGTAAATAACATATTAGGGTCATACCATGAAGCTTTGTAGCATATTGAAGAAGTATAGTAGCTTGATAATCTTTAGGCCTGAAGCTTAAAGTGGAGGGTTCAAAAGAAGTGTCTGAAGAGGATAATGGCAGCCAAATAATGAAGGATCTTTATGTCTATCTTAAATGCTTGGAATAATTTTTTTGATGACAAGAAGCCATGGACAAGCTAAATGAGTGTATAACATGAATAAGATCTTACAGTACTGCTTCTACCCATTCACCCATCAGAAAAACCAAACAGCACTCAGCGTACTGGCAACTTCAGGTTGCCACCAAGGAGCTCAGAGGAATTCTTACCAAAGTCTGAGACCTGAATAAAGGCAGGGTGGGGAAATTTATAGCACAAAATTTCCATAATAACAGCAGTTTCCAGCCTGTGGGCTAAGGTTGGCAAGAACAGAGGTTCAGGGAGAAGAAGAACCAGGAAGTGACTCCAGAGGGGATTCTGGACTAGGCTATTGGCCATATTGGGAGGCAATATTTCTTTACAAAATAAGTGTTAAATATTTGAAAAATACGTATGTCTTTAAAAATTTTTTTACTATGATTTGTTCAAATCATGCTTTTTGTTTTAACAGAAGAGAAAAATAAGTTTTATTCAGTTTATGAAAGAAATTTTAAGAAAAACATTCTGGTGATAGCTAACTGAAATGGAATTCTTATAATTATAAAAAACCTAATTTAAAGTTAATTAATTCAGAATAAAACACAATATCTTATAAGAAATTGGATCATGATTGTGAAAAAGTCATTTTCTTTTTCTGAAAAAATTTTCTCTGTTCACATCCCCTAATCCTAAACTTCGTGAGATGCTCTTCTAACAAATTTATAATCAGTGGTAGGTAATACTTAAACTTTTTTATACGTGCACCACAGCATCTTTTTCCTATCCATATTATAGCATTGGTCAAACTGCATTCAATCTACCTTAGTATATCGCTAACTAGCTCTTGATTGTGGGAATTACTTTATTCATCATTGTGGCCCCAAACTCTATTACATGTTTTATATTTGATAGGTGTTGAATAAATGAGTAAATGAGAAAATGAAATCTTAGGCCAACTTCAGTGTTTAGTTTTGATTTCCTTGCTCTCCATAGAGGAAGTGTTGCCTTACAACCGTCAACCCATCTGTCCCCCCACACATTCCCCATGACATCCTAAGGCAAGAGCTGGGCGTGGAGGCTATGGGGGCATAGAATATCTAGGAGAAAGAACTGATCCTCCTTCAGGGGTTTTGTTCCTCCCTCACTCTCATACCTCACACCACCATGTGTGGCCCCAGAGGATGGCTGGTTAGTCAATGATGGGTAAGATTCCTCAAGGGAGGAACAACTTAAGACAGGTGCAGTTGCATAGGGGCCATCAGAAGAGAGCTTGGGCTCAACAAAGGTGAGGCATAGCCCCTCACCCTCTTTGAAGTTAATCTCTTGCACCCTGGCTAATTTGCTTCCCACATATAGGTCAGACTGAGATCCGTGGGATGATATCGACCATTTCCCCTTAATGAATGTCTTTGTAATAATAATGACTACACCCCCTGGGGTTAAGGTCTGGTACAGGAAGGCACAGTAGATGCTAGAGCACAATAGGGACTTTCAGGAAAAACAGTTTCAAGGCAAGTCACTCACAGACCCTAGAAAAACCAGTTTCACTAATAAAAAACCAGACCACTAATAAAAACTATGCGTGGCTTGATTTGGGACTCTTTCAGTCCACAAGGCTGGAGTCCCGTGGCAACACTGGAAACATCCTTTTGGCTACTGTCTTTCATCACCTCACACAGCCTTTCCCATTTTCCCACCGCTGGTGTCACGCTGAATACGACAAGAAAGAAGCAACCTCAAATGCTTTTCTCACACTCAGGTTCTACATACAAAAATTTCACTAGTCAGCATTATATGGAAAAGATGTTTGTTGGTTATGAACCATTTTATTTAAAAATGTTCTCATTTATACATGCTTAATAATTGGGTAATGTGAAAGAAGTTACAAAGTTGAGCAGACACCTTTAAAAATCAGATGAACCTTTACATTTTGTTCACAAAAGATGATATGCTTTCTGAAGAAATCTTATTTGAATTTTCTATGAGTAACCTAGCAGCAATTATTTTACCTGCTACACGCTGTTTAGAGTGTTTCTGTGACATGACCTGCTGCAATTGAAGAAGCCACCCTACAGACGCACATATTATCACAACTATCGTGGTTTCTTTTCTGCTAGGGATTTTAAATCTCACCACAAAGTTAACCCAAGAGGCCCACTGTGACTCATGACTTGTGCTCTGTGTATTGCTCCTCTGACATTCTGAACAAAATCAATCAATTTTTTCCACCAGAAACTGAGTGGTCATGACATAATTATCAAGCTTAACCCTGTTCTAGAAAACCAATTGAGCTTGACCAAAATGAACAGCAATTTATTCTCAACCAGGAAAGTTCAGTCTCTATAGGATTTTAAATATTAGATACTGCTGATAGTTGGGTCCAGGAGTACCTCTGCAGAGCCATGAAGGGAAGGGTAAAGGAAGATCAATGTGCTCATTTTTTATTAATCACTAGATTAATCCAGGTGGGATTCTGCAACTGTGCATGGAAAGCAAAAGAAAAGATCATTATTTGTATTTACAAGTGCAAAAACAAAATCATTTTTTAAAATCTAGGTTCAGGAAGACAAATGGAAGGGTAGGTATATAGAAAACAGTATAAATTTTTGGATTAGAAAAGCTTTTTCAACCCTGCCACTCATTAATGTCAATGAACTCCACATTTCTGAATTCAGTCTGAATGCTATATTCAATGCATTTTATACTATTAGTTATCTATGTAATATAAACATTTTTATGGTTACATTATAACCATAGTATGTTATAAATGAATAATGGGCTTGCTTTGCAGACCATTTATAAAAAAAATAGTCTTACTAAGATTTTTTTAAAGCACTTTCTCTTTTACCTATTACATCAATATAAACTAATGAAACCATCTGTTATTATGTATGGTCTTTGGTTATACATGCAATTGCAAACACTCTCAGCACATACAGTTCTATTACTTGGGCTTAATAGCCTTCTCAGGCAAAAGAATATTATGTATTAATATTCAATTTTCAAAGAAAAATTTTGAAACAGTCATGATACTAAAAAAGTAAAAAATTAATGCTTTACAAATTGTTAAAACAATCTCTATAAACCAGTATCTCTAAGTAGATACAAAAGAAAATATCCCTGGATAAGTGATTATCAACAAATACTTAGCTTGCTGAACTTATTTTCTTGTGGGCTCTCAAAATTTGTTTGAATATAATTTTATTTAAAGTAACGTATTTAATATCAGCTATGTGTATCAAAAGGTGCTTGGTCATTTGAGTGGAGGTAAATATAGCAAAAATAGTAAATATAATAAAATAGCAATTGCATAACTCCTATAAATGGTGAAGAAAATTTGTGAGACTTGAATATGAATTTTAAGAGCATCTTTTGGTATTGGTAGAGGAAAATTGGTAGTATCTTCGATAGTATGGTAATGGTGTGAACAAAGATATATAGAGGGGAACAAACATCACATATTCCTTTAGGAGTGTCTTTAAAATTCTAAAAGTAGGTGTTTCTCAAAGGCATAGCTGAAATCAAAGTTATTGAGCTGACTGTTAAAAAGATATATCTTTAGATTTCAACCCAGACTTCTTTGGTGTGGATCCAAAGAATCTCTGGTGGTTGTCCTGCACATCACAGTTTGACAACCACCACATGTAGGTAAAGTTTAACCAGATGTGAAACTCACTGTCAGAATATGTCAGTCAGTAGTGGCCCTCCTTTCCCAAACATGATAATAATTTACATAGAAAGAATTACCTTCTCTTTCTTGAGGATAAATGTTATATCCATGGTAAAAGTAAAAGTTTTGAAATACATCTGACTTCAGTTTGACTTCAAAGGGCTTGTTTCCTCTGCTCTCAGAAAGTTTATTTTTTTTTTTATTCATTTCATTAGATTGCTTTAAAGGCAGGTGTCACATCAGTTTGGTTTATAATATTCTCAGCACCTAACTTGATAAATTATTGGTATATACAAAAGGTGATATTTATCATTAATTAAATGACATAATGCTAATCATAGTAGATATATGTAGAAAACACTAAAAATTATGAAATGATTCAATTATAATACCAAGTCAGCCATTTATTTTGTATTTTGACTTTCTGTCCCTAAAGTAATACACAAGACAAAATCTTTGACCTCAAGTTACTGTTTTATGAAGAAAAAGGCAAATAAATGAAGAATTACGTTAAAATGTAGTAGATAAAAAGAGCACACAAGAACACAGAAGAAACTTTTAGGTCAGCTGGAATACGAACATGAAACACAGGACAGAGAAGACTTCCCTGACATGACATCCATATTCATTTCCTGTTACTACTATAACAAATTATCACAACCTAGGTGACTTTAACAACAGAAATTAATTTTCTTGGCTCTGGGAGCTGGAGGTTTATAATGAAGTTATTGACAGAGCCATGCTCTCTCAGAGGACTCTGGGGAAGACTACACCCTCACCTTTTCCTACATTTGGTTGACTCCCAGAAATTTTGGGAATCTCTGCTTCCATCTTCACATGGCTTCTTTTTGTATGTGTACCTCGGTATGATATTTCCCCTTCTGATAAGGACACATGACATTGTATTTAGCATCCCGATCAAATTCATTATGACCTCATCTTTACTAATTATATCTGTAAAGACCCTACTTTCAAGTAAGGCTACATTCTGAGCTTCTGGTGTACATGTATTTTGGGAGAACACTATTCAACTCATGAAAAGATCTAAACAAGAATTTTAAACTGTAAATTAAGGTCAATTTGACCAAAAAGGTGGACAATGACCGATTTGTGTTGCACATTGCATTGGTATTAGTGGCCACATAGACACTGTTGCTTTATACTCACCACTATCCATACAGGAATTCTAGACAGAGAACCACCTTTTCTACTTGGGATTACTATATATCTTTTGCAGTTCCTATATGCTCCAATCTTGTCAATACACTGTGAAAAATGGAAGTCAGGTCTAGTGTGGACACCAGTAACACCTCCAACCCTCATTATTCACTGATTTGGGTGAATCATTTTGCTCTCCAGACTCAAGATTCCTTTCTTATAGAAGCTAAGTTCTTGGTTATAATTTCTCCAGAATAGAAGATAACTAGCTTTGGTTTAACAGACAGAAATCTTTTCATAATCTCATCCAATCTGTTTGTATCTCTGTCTCTCCAAAATCAGGAATAACAAGATTGATGCCAGTCTTCTCTTTAGAGCTCTTACAGCAACATTTATTATAAAGAGAGCAGAGGAAAGACTTGATGAAGGTGAAATTAAAAAAAAAAAAACAAAACACAAACCTCTAGTGTCTTTTAAAAAATGATAAACAAAAAAAAGAAGCTTATGGGCTTCTGTTGCTTTTTCTATTTACTCGATTTTTTTAGAAGTCACCAATATTTTTTTCTTCTATTTCTAGAAAATGAGCCAGATAAGAGGTTTGTTTTCTAGATTCTATAGCATTAGAGACCAAACTTTACATGTGTAATTGGTAGGGTCTACTTGAAGAAACCCCTTATGATCATGAGGGTTTCCTCCAAAGATTTGCTTGGGATTACTAAATCACTCTGTCACTTTAACCTATATAGTTAAACATAACAAGCTACCACCTACACTTTTTTGTAAAATAATACTATCTTTCTCATTGCCTTTATTCTTCAAGTTAATGACATTCTGGTATTAGGTTGCATGGCCTCTACTAGCCACCTATTCCACTGCAAGGAAAATACATGACCAGAGTCAGAGTTTGTGTACAAGAAATAGCACCTATAAGGAGCAAAAAGAATTATTGCGGCAAATATTTTGTCCATAGTTTTATCAAATAATTTAAAATTTCTATTTCATTCTATGTTATCATTATTTAGGTTAACTTATTTTCATTCCTGACATCAATAGCTGTGGACTAACCATGCAGGGGAAAGTCAAAGAAGTAAATTATGTTTGCTTATGGAAGAGCTAGTATGCAGCCATTAAATAACTACTAATTTATATGAATATAAAACAAGGTTAAATTAAACAACTTGGTAAAACAGAATTTAAGTGGAACATTCTTCAAATCACTCCCAAAGAGAATGCCTATATTTATTTATTTTAAGTGAATATCATCATATTCTCATATTTATATGCATTTTGGATCAAGTACTTGTTGCACACTTAAAACAACTGCTTTAATATAAGATTTTTGAGAATTTAATAAAGATATCTTCTTTGTTAAAGATTATTTACACTTTTCAATAATAATTAAATGAAAAATATAACTATATAACAAAAAAGCAGTTGTTGCTGAAACAGCAACTATATAAAAAAAATGGCATCATTTTCTATATGTTGATATTAAAAAATGACCTAGGGGCATAAACTAATATGATATGCTGTATTTTCTGGGAGATAAAGATTTTTAGATATTTTACATTATATTTTAATATTTCATTGGAGTGAAAATAATTTCATATAAGATTTGAAAAAAGATGTATACTTTCTGCAAATGCAAATACTGTTTTATTTTCATTATATTTATGTAACCATTTCCCCTCTTCATTAATTCTCATTATAATGACAATTCACACATACATGTGCACACACAAGCACATTACTTTTGAAAAGGCAAAATGATTCAATGTGAAGATTATAGACTTTTGATACTGACTAGCTAAGAAGGCTATGTAAAATGGTTCAGCTTATCTTAGTTTATGTCTGTCCAGCAGCAATATAATTTAAGAGCATGGGCCCTGGCTTTGATACCTACCATTTATTAAATGGCTGACTTTAATCTAGTTAGTTAACATCTTAGATTCTGTATCTTTAAATAGAAGGAATTAGAGTTCCTATTCTTTATGATAGTTGTGATAACAAAAATATTAATAGTCAATACTTGCATATGTGTAGGACTTAGAATGCCTAGTAATAAGTAATTAGTATATGTCAGCAATATTATTATTATTATCTACAAATGGATATATTAAAATTCTGTCAGAGCTGTCGAGATATTTAAATAAAATAATATGCATACAAAACCATCCTTTCAACTCTAAAATGATACAAATGTTAATTTGTCACTAAGTGACTAGCAAATACATGCCTTTTACCTCTACTGCTGTCAGGTACCACAATAGGTACAGCAAGTTTTCTTGTCTTTAGAGTACCTGTGATTGCTTTGAGGGTGCACCTGAAATCAATTTACAGAAAGTAAATGGTTATATAAATGTAAATTTTTTTACAACCTACATCAATAGCTTTTATAGTTATATTTTTTTGTATTCACATTATCATACCATTTTATGGATGGAACAGATATTGTTACCACTTTTAGGAGAGAAAATTAAGGAGTGGAAACATTAGAAAGTTGTTCAAAGTAATTCAAGAACATTGTAGTACAGATGAAAGTTAATGCAAGTTTCTCAAACTCAAGGTCACAAGACTACTCTTTTAGAAAGATAAGTCTTGCCATTAAAATTTAAAACACCATAGCCAATTGAAGTTTATTTTCAGCAGCATACTATTTCAGTTATAGAGCTGAAAGGTAAGTGCTGACAGGATCAATTCCTATCAAATCTGATAAAAGAATGATTTATAGAATTGTTGATGAAAGCTTTCATTGACATTTGTTTTGTCTAATGGGTCCTTGATAACTATTTAACTCCTGACATAAATAATATTTGAATAAGATTCCAGGAAATATAAAATCTCTATTCAGCAGCCAAATGGCTCTAAACATTATACCTTTATTATATGTTTGTTTTCTTTCCAAGTTTAAAGTATTCACATTTCTTGAACAGCCTTCTCTGCCTACACACAAGTTCTTTATGAATAGGGACAAATCTTTTTTTGGGAGGGAAGCCCATATAAGTAAGTAAATACATGAATGATCCTGGTCACTATGTAATTTGTTTTTTGTTATCCTATTGTATTGGCTAAAAAACATTGTCAGACAAGATATTATAGGATAATTTAGTCTATTTCCAGTTTGGAAACAATTATTCTATTGAACATGATGTTTTTCAGTGAACTGAAACAAAGTGAGTAATTGAAGAAGCCATATATTAATTACTACAGAGGGTCAATTAAATTCTATTCTGTAACTAGAAATAATTTTTTACAATTAGTCCTTGCATGTATAAATTTATCTCTCTGATATTAATCTAAGTTCTTGATTTAATTCTACAAGTAACTTAGTATTTGCAGAAGATCAAAAGAAGAAAAAGTAGATTTTCTTTTAGGCAGAGACTACTATCTTTTTTAAGTTCCTAAGGTCTAAAAGGGAAATTTCAGGCTTGCATATCATGTTTATTTCTAAATTCATTTGCATTTATTTTTAAGTAAAATTGTGACAATCTTTGAAAAACATGTAGAGAAAAAAATTTTTAGAGAGATTAGACTTGGGTTGTTTCTTCCTATTATTTTCTACAATATAGCTTCAGACTATGAGATGTATTAGACACCTTAAGTTTTAGCTAGTACCCATCTCTTTATGTCCTAAAACCTTAGCTATTAAATTTAGCCTACTTTTAGAGGGAGACAAAATTAATTATTTTTGCTTGAAGGAGAGTGGTTTTAAGACCATAATAGTATGTTAGGTTTACCAGAGTTTTATATCTCATTTCTTATGATGTATTTTTGACATGCTTTCAGTTTTTTAGGGAAGAAGCACAACCATATAGTAATCCATAGGTGGTTAATCTGGTTATTTTCCCAAGGCTCTTGTATATGAAAATGCTGGGTAAAGAAACCCTGGGAATGCATTGCAAAGCAGGAAACAGTACTGTTTTTGCCATTCCCTAGCCCTTCTATATGTTGATTATGACAATTTGTGATAAAACTTTTGTCTACTGGTCATTTCCACAGGTCCATTCGGAAATGGTAGACAACCCAGCAAATCGCTCTCCTTGACAGTTTCCTGGAATGTGCAGAAATTCCATGATTACAAATGTATAGGGTAATTTAATAAAGGATTTCGTTACAAATAGTGGGGCTCTTAGGTGAAATTGTTTGGGTATTTATAAATGTTTCTATATTAATTGTTTTAAACCTTAGTTCTATACATAAGGGAACTACTCTATTGATTTTTTTAAATCATGAGCTGCTATTAATAGATACAAGGTATGTTTTATCTTAATGTCTGATGTTTTATTTTGACTTCTACTGAATTTGAGGATAGTAATTGCTATCATTTACTTGCAATTACTTTTAAAAAACAAAGACAACTTTATTGAGATACAACTTATATACAATATAATTAATTCAATTAAATAATATGATTCAATATGTCCTTAAGTTATTTTTAAAATAATATATGCACAGAGTTGAGCAACTATCAACAAAATCTAATTCTGGAACACTTGTCATCACAAATGCAGTGTCTAACATTCTCCTTACTTCTTCTAGCCATAGACAAGCACTTTTCTACTTTCTGTTTCTATAGATTTCTAACCATTCTTAAAAATAAAGGAATACATTATGTGATTTTATTTTGTGAGTGGTTTCTTTGACTTAGCATAATGTTATCAAATTTCAACCGTTTTATAGTATGTATTATTACTTCATTCCTTTTTAATGCTCAATAATATTTCATTATGTAGGTATACCATCCACATTTTATTTATCCATTTATCAGCTGATGAACATTTGAGTTGTTTCCTTTTTGGGGGTATGACAAATAATGATTCTGTGAACATTTATGTACAAGATTTTATGTAAATTTATGTTCTCATTGCTCTTTAGTATGTACTTAGGAGTGGAATTGCTATGTTACTTGTTTATTTTATGCTTAACATTTTGAGGAATGACCTATTTTCTTAAGTGGCTGTACTGTTTTGCATTCCCTCTAGGAATTCATGACAGGGTCAATTTCTCCACATCTTTACCAACATTTGCTATTGTCTGCCTTTTTTATTATTGCCATCTTAGTGGATGTGAAATTCTATCTCACTGTGATTTTGATTTTCATTTCCCTAATGACTAATGATGTTGAAAGTATTTTCATGTGCTTATTGATTATTCATATATCTTTAAGGCAATGTGTATTCAAATATTTTTTCCAATTTTTAATTAGGTTACTTGTCTTTTTATTATCTAGTTGTAAATATCCTTTGTATATTCTAGATAAGAGGTCTTTATCAGACATGGTTTGTCAACATATACTTTCACTCAGAAAGTCATCTTTCCATTTTCTTGATATTATTTGAAGAATAAAAGTTTTTCTTACTATCTTATTTCCTCATTATGCATTCAAATGAGTAAAGTCCTCTTCTCTTGTAATGCTTAAAAAAAAAAAAACAATCTACAGTATTTATCATTTAAAAATGCTGAAAGGTAATCTTGTGAGTCTTATGGAATTTCAGATCTTTTAATTCAGTTACCAAAATTTGATTTCATTCAACTATTAAACTCTGAATTAAAATAAATCCCTATTCATTGGTGATAAATGAGTATAAAAGTCTATGTCATATCTCTTTGCTCATATTTATAACCTAGCAAGAAAATTTTGTATGTAATCTGAAATGTGTAACACTTTTCTTTCTGTAAGAAATACTTTTTGGCTAGAAAGAGCTTATAGCCTTGACCACTCAGAATTATGAGAAGCTGAGGGGATATCTCACCGCCAAAAAACAAAATAAAACAAAACAAAACTGTGAAACAACATATGAAAATGATGGCTTCTCTTTCCTTTCTATTATTTCTTAAGGAAGAAAAAAACACAGTAACCAAAAGTACATCTATCATAATATCAAAGCATAACAGACTGCATATGGTAAGTGTTCACTGAGCTTTTGCTGCATAAAGTTTGAAAAACATTGCAGAGGTCATGTAAGTTGAATGAGGAAAGAGAATTTAATTAACACAATAAGAGCAAAATAATTGAAGAATACATAATAACTGAGAAATTGTTATATTGAAAATATACTCTGTTAAAAAAAGTGACACAACCTAAATTTCAAAGTAGAAACAAAAGTTATTAGATCAAAGAAGAGAAATCAAAAACATTAAAAACTTAAAAATTTTTTTTAACTGACATTTTCCTTTCAAGACTGGAATAGATTCTTAAATACATGGTAAATATAAAATATTGAACAAACTCTGGTGGTTCTTACCCCTGACACACTGAAAAAGGGGGCAACAGAGTTGTCTGAAACACATTTGAAAGGAAATTGAGCAGACAGGAGACCGTGAGATGGTTTTGAATGACTGAGGAATCTAATTAATAAACACACAAGCCTCATAAAATCATCAGCAGATGTTTACAGATAAATTAATTTAATATCTGCTTTTGCAATTGTTAGTATCTGTTAATGACCTTCTGTAGAGATATTTCAGAAGTGGATGGTGGTAGAATGCTTATGTGAAGAAGTGCAGCAACTCCAAGGAAGTCATGATTGTCGGCACACGAATATCACTTCGCTCAAACAATAAGACACAGGAAAACAAGGGCACCAAACAAATAAGCAATGAAAATCCATTTGAAATTGTAATTTTATTATTTTTTAATCTATCATATATTTTAAATTTAATACAAATGGAGGGAATAATATTCTGTTCTGGACAGCTTTACTTCACTTAATATACCTCAGGTTGTTGCACATCAGCACACACAGACCCACTTCATTGTTTGCTGCTCCTGCATACAATTCCATGGTGGGGAATACTCACAGTTTATTTAATGAGTTCCCTTACTAATGAATACTTCCATTGTTTCTAGCCCTTTTCTATAACAAACAGTATTGCAGTAAACACCCTGGCATGTATGACTTTAAGTACCTGTTTGAATATATCATCTGTGGGATAAACCCCTAGTTCTGGCATTGCACAATCAAAAGGTTAATGCGTATTAAATATTAATATTGCTAAATTGACTTCTCTAAGGGAATATACCAATTTATACTCCCCCCAAGTATCTATTCATTCATTATTTTTATTCAACCAATACATAAGTACCTATCATATGCCAGCTACTATTCTAGGCCTTGAGAACTCAGCAAAGGAACAGCAGCAGCAAACAACAAAAAGACAAAATCCATCCTCTAATGGAACTTACAGTCTTCTAAGGAGAGAGGGCAAACAAAAAAGTCAAAGGTGGTAATAAATGCTATGGCTAAAATAAAGCTGAGAAAGGAGTGTTGGCCAGGGAAGGGGGTTGGTGATTTAAATCGGGTGGTTAGGGTACAAGAATTCTAGCCCTCAGTTTATCCTTATTTGTAAAAATGGGACAATAATGGTACCTATGTCATTAAAAGAATTCAATGAGATTATGTCTGTGAACATTTCATAAATGACAGCTATTGTTATTATAAGCAACCTTACAGCTGAAAGAACTGTTGGCTTGAGAGGAGCCATTTGCCTAAGTTTCCAAGGAAAATTAGTGGTTGGGTAAAAAGCAGAACTCAGGCCTCCTGACCCTCCTTGCGGAGTACTTTCCAGCATGCCAAGAGACCAAAAGCACTAAAAAGCTATCACTTCAGGGCTGTTAATGAGAAACATGGTTTTAAGTTGAAGAGCTCTCTAAGAATGTGATTTTCAGCATCAGCAAGAGGGGAGGGAAGATGTGAGAATACATGGAGTTCTTCTTCAAGGAGAAGCAGGCCAGCTTCACTCTGGCCTAAGACTGGACCTGCTGGGGTTTACTCAAGACATTTAGATCCAGGATGCTGCTCTCACCCAAAGGCAACAAGCTTTCTGGTGGCTGCTGGTCCATCTGTTCTGATGAGACTCTCCCAAACCATGATCTCCCACTGGTTTCATTCCAAGGAATCTTGTGGTCACATAACTTTCCTTCCCTTCTTCTAGTGACCAGCACTCTCCCCAGATCCAGGCCTGTACTCTGTGTGTCTGTTGGGGCCGTGCCTCCAGCGAGAGCTCCCCAGGAGGTCAACTGGTTGTCCAGCCTCAGCCCCTTCTTCCTGTAGTGACCCGCCCTCTGGCAGACACTTGGATGTAGAGGTCTGCTGAATCTGGTTGGCCAAGGAACATTTCCCACTTGGTGAGCCATAGAAGTTAGTTACCACACTCAGTGCAAATATTTTCCCACTCCCAGTCAGCCCTGTGCATCACTAGGGCTTTCTGAGGGCAGTGCATTACTGGATACAGGGTATACAAAACTGGAAGACACTTCTCCTTTCTCTTCAGTCCACTTTTCTCAAAGCAACCAGAACATGTAACATATCCTGTTGCTCCTTTGCTTAAAGGTCTATAAGAGATTTCCATGGTTCTTAGAATGAAGTCCAAACTCTGATCTCATGCAGCTCCTTCCACTTACATGGCTATTGGCAGTCTCCCTGACCTTGGCAGTGACCTTGAAGCAAGAAGCCGATCAGCTCATGGGAAACTTGTGGGTGTTGATTGGTTCGGTGGTTCCCAGTCTTCATCTGTCATGGAGTTACTGCGTGGCGGTCAGACCTCAGATTCCTATTTTCTTTATAGAAGTCCTTCCTTATTTGCAGTTTCACTTTCTGTGGTTTCAGTTATCTACTGTCAATAACAGTCCAAAAATATTAAATGGAAAATTACAAAACTGAACAATTTAAAATGAAATGCTTTAAATTGTGCACTGCTTTGAGAAGCATGATGAAATCTTCTACCATTTCACTCTGTCCTGTCCAAAACGTGATCAAAACACTCGCTGTCTAGCTTGCTGAATCTGTAGTACAGTACAATAAGATATTTAGGGAGATAGAACACATTCATGTAACTTTTATTACATTGTCATATTGTTCTTTTATATTATTAGTTATTATTAATCTCTTGTTATGCCAAATTTATAAATTAAATTTATTATAGTTATTTTTGTATAGGATGTGTACTATCTGCGGTTTCAGACATCCACTAGGATTCTTGGACTGTATCTCCCATGGATAAAAGGGGACTAATGTGTGCATTCTAAACACTTTTGTGGAGGGAGTACTTTCTTTCTACAAAGCAGATTGTTCTTATCATAAACAGATTAGTACCTACAAATGCTTCTTAGTCCACCTTTCATGTTGACTGATAATTCCCCAGCCCCTGATAATTTACATAATATAAAGTTAATAAATACCATTTTAAAATATTCTCTTAGATTTTAGAAATCTTTACTTCCTGAGTTAAATTTTCTGTAGTAACATATACAATACTTTTCTGTGTATAAGACGATACTTTTGTTTAAAATTGTTAGACTTAAAATTGGAATTGTCTTATACACAGGAGTAGCTGGTTGAAAGAGTTTCTTAATGTTGGGTTAGAAAAATAGGGGTTGTCTTATAAATAGGGGCATCTTAGGTATGGAAAAATACAGTAATTAAATGGTGCTTCATAGTTTTGAATGACAATATTCCATTTAATTCAGAAAGGAAAACTATCAGCAAAATGTAGATTATTCATTTTGTTAAGTCAATGATCATGATTTAAATAAACTGCTTGATAAAATGTAGGAATGAAGGAGGCAGGCAAAACATTTGCAAAATCCTAATGAATTATACTGTTTGGAGAATTAAATTTTTAATGTTAACTAAGAAAAATCTTGTGAAACTAATGTCTAAAGAACTCTATCAAAGATTCCCTTTTGGAAGAAGGCCAGACAGCTTGAGCCAGCTTTCCACAGCAATACCTTTAAGTTTTATTTAAATTAAAATAAAGCCTGTTGTCAGCTTTAGCTGGCACAAGAAAATGCACAGCTTCTTGCTCAGTTCCAACATTTGTCCTACAACTGCATTAGTGATACATATTTGCAAATATATATGCCATAGTGTTTTTGCATAGCTTGCCAAAGGTTATTATTAAAACTCACTATTCACCTAAAAGTAAAATAAATGGATATATAAATGATTACCTAAAAGTAAAATAAATGGATATATAAATGATTAAACAAAGAAAGAAATAGATAATACCAGGAGTTTCACAGTTCCCTTGTCAGATGTAGTTCAGTTGAAAACTGAAACATCTGGAAACAAAACATACTCATCATAGAAATTAATTTGACTTAATTAGGGTTATCTTGGACTTATTCCTTTAAATGACAGAAATTTTTACTGGTAATATAATCAATTATCTACAGTTCTTAATGTCTTAATGGCTAAGACTCTGGAGACTTTAAATTAGTCAAATAGATTTGCATTTTGAGAATTATCCTGTATTTTCTATTTTGCTTAATGATGGACCTTCAGTCTATGAGTCATTACACTCTTTTAAACAAATACTTTGTGTTCACACAAATCATCTATTCATAAAGCCTGTAGCCACACACAACATGCATATTTATGGTTATCCTATCTCCTTTATCAGACACACTATTGAAATAGATCCTCTTTTTAAGAATGAACTTACTTTACCTTAGTATAGTGTTAGTTTTTTTTAAAATTGTCATTTTACTTTTTCATCCAGTATATACACACTGTTATCAAAGTGTATTTTCAACACAAGAAAATGTTAAATATTGTTTTATGTTGGTAAAAATAATGCCACCACTAAATAAAAATCTAATTTTTTTGAAAACTTACCCTTGATTGCAATATATTTCACTAATGCACTTGCAAAAAAATATAGTTTTATTTATATTTTTAAATACACTATAGTGTTTTCATCAAATTATTTTATTCTATAAGGTAAACAATAATTATTGAGTGTCTATCATGTATAAAACTTTATGCTAGTTGACATAGAGAAAGTTGATTTAAATATCAAGCACACTTGATTCTTAATGGCCCTTGAACTCTAGTGAGGCATAAAAGACTCGGAATACAAACTAAGAACAAACTGGAAATAAAGAGGAAAGATAATTACTCAGATTTTTAGAATAGTAATCTTATAACTTAAGCCAGATACTGAAGACCAGAAAAACTAAGAAATGGGTACAGAATGGCATAAACTGCCTTTAGGGAACAATATTTTGATAAGCAAAGAGAACTCTATAGCAAGATGAGGAATAGAGTTAGAATAAGTTACATGGTACAGAGGACAAATTTCAAATAGAAGAACAGTATCAGAAGAACTAAAGGAGAAAACAGGTTGCCAGATGATGGCCAGTTTACAAAATAGACCATTTAAGTTTACATGAAGGATTTTAATGTACATAGTAATATTAAACATGGAAGTCCATGGCACATCTTTCTAGTGTGCCTTCCATTAAAGCACATGTTGAAAAATTGAAGCTACATATCCTATAATTCCTTGCACCTAGGCTTCAAGATACAAATTAATTCCTGTTATATAGATGCACTTGTAATTGATTTGAAAGATACAAATTAGTGATATTTTTCTCTCCCCATTGGCTGTTGCTGCAATTCACGGTCGTAGATGTGCTGGGGGTTTCTGCAAGAGCATTCCAGGGTCAATTTACTAATTGTGGATGCCAACTGTCAGTTACCATGATGGTAGTGAGAGTTCCCAAATTTCTTAATTGTAGCTCTAATAGAGTCTTCTTTATTCTCTTTTCTGATTCTGACAGAAGTGATATTCCTAATGGGACATTTCAATGGTATGGCCCCAAAAGTTATAAAATCTGGAGGCCTTGGGGTTAGGTCTACCTTTGTAATTTACAACACATCAGGTATTTTTGTGAGCATGAATTCCTCATATAAAATCACTTTTTATGCACATAAATAAAGTGGATTATGTTTTTTGCCCCTAAGGTCTATCTGAAAAAAGACTTTCATTAATATTTCATATTTATTTACAGTGGAAACTTTAGAAAACCATGCTTAAAATCTGTGAATTTAAGACTAAGATGACTTCTAGTTAGCAATAATATATATCTTTGATAGAGTTTGTCTCAATTACAGACTTTGTCTAAATAAATATTTTATTATGCGTTAACTTTAATTATATGGATTAAATAACATGTAGTTTTAGCATGCACTGTTCTATAATAATAATAACACTGTTCTACAAAGTAAAACCTTAACTTTGTAAAATCTCAAGAAATAAGAATTATAACTAGAAGATTTTCCTATTTAGCCAAGGGCATTAGTTATTACAATATTATACATAGAGATATATAGATATATACCTATATATAGCTATTTTTTAATCACAAAATGAAAACTTAGTATTATTAAAAATAGAAAAATACAAAAAACAAAAAGTAGTAATCTCATAATTTTACTTTAAAAATAAATCTGCTACTAATTTTTTAGCACATATATTGTCCTTTGCAACAATGGGTGCTTATTTTTATACTGCTTTACAACATATTTTTAAGTCAAATGGAAGATGACTCATGCTACATCATAAGTTTGTAAAATTAATAACTATCCCTTTTTTGGTTCTCTATTACATTATTTTCAAATTATTTATAATAAACAGTATTACTATTTCTGGAATTTTAAAATTTAAACTATTTCATGAAAGTTGTCCTAACTAAAACAAACACACCTCTGTCTATGAGGTAAGTATGTGGCTATGATTACCTAGTCCTTGATAACCAGAGATAGCCTCTGAATAATTGTCATTGTGATGTGCTATAGATGAAGACGGATTGGTACATGGTATAGAAATCAGTGGCTAATGACTTGGTTTCTTTAAAAAATTGCTTCAGGAAAAAATTAATACTTCACACTCCAAATATGGTTCTTCACGTTTGACCTTTGCATCATTCACATCTCTTTAAAATTCTGAACACTACTTCAATATATCTCAGAAACTTTTATTTTGTTTATGTGCTCTCTGTCTTTTTCACACTACATATTATTAATGAGGAATCAAGAGACATCACTGCCTTTTTTCAAAAGATATGTACCAATGTCTCATATCAGGCTAACTCAATGTTGCAAAGATACCTCAAAGTAAAATAACAGCTTTGATTTTTACCTCTGTTAAAGCTGTATTATACTATTTTGCTTGTTCCCAAGGACAAATGCTTTCATAAACCTTTCCAAGTGTATCGCGTAAATTAATATTGAAACACACTAGCAGAAGAGATGTAACTGCATGTAGACTACAGCCTGCTCACAACAGAGTAAGAGAGTATGAGCACCAAACCTATATTATAGTTTTAAATTTATTTTATTTGTTAAACTTTTTATTTTAAAATTATTTCAAACATACAGAAAAAGTATCAATAATAATACAAAAACCTCTTTATATCTTTCAGCATATTCTCAAGTTATTAACATTGTACCACATTTGCCTATCATTTATTAATATTTCTATATGAATTTATATGTATTATTTTTCTCTTGAGCATTTGAGAGTATAATTCTTGACCATTTGAAAGTAGTCTGCATTTTCTTAAAAAGGCATTGTCCTTCATCACCACAGTATAATAATAAAAATCAGAAAATTAACATTGATATACTACCATTTAAGTCATAGACATCATTCAAATTTATTGAATTTTCTATTTCACATTCTTTAGAAATTCAGGATTCAATGGGATATGTGTTATTTTACTATTTATTTAATTTTTCTAATTAAGGTTTGGTAGCAGAAGCAACCTTAAATTGATGCCAGAGTCTTTTGACATAATGGCATGATGATGACCCTCACTCATTCTTTGATGATGGCCGTATTTTGTGGCACAAAATAGTGTTCCAGGTTTAGCTTGTGAATTTCTTGACTCAGGTCTGGGATCAGTCACTTTTCCAAGAAACTCTGGTTTCTTTTATTGGAGAACTAAATTGCAAAGCCAAAATACAGATGATAGCTCTGCTCATTAATACTTGGGTGTTATTGTTAATGGAGTGTCAACAGATAAAGCTGGAAAATAAATGTATAATCACACACACACATCCACATATTTGTTTATAGCAACTTTATGTCTGTGTAATTATAGATTGATATGTTAAAAAAATAAGCTCACACCAATATTTTCAATTTCGTTTCAACATCATACATTTTTATTCTAACCCTCCTTCTTTCTGTATTTCTTATTCATGCTCTCTTCAGGAGCGCATATACTACAATTGTGTTTCCTACTCTTTTCTCCAATTGTTAGAAATATGACTCATATTATCCCAAATATTAGGGTGAGTTCTCATAACTGTTCTAATTCTATAATCAAATAATGGAATTAGTTAATTAGAAAAACAATAAAAATTTTTCTACTAGTTTCTCACCTTTTCTTTCTCTGGTAGGTATGAATTTTATTTTATTTTATTTTTTATTTGTTTGTTTGTTGTTGTTTTTTTTAGGGAGTAGTTCCCTGACTAGGAATCAAACCCAGGCAGCAGCACCGAGAGTGCCCACACCTAGCCACTACATCACCAGGAAACCCACCCCCCCGCTATGAATTTTAGAGGGTCCCATGTTCAAGAGGAATAAAAGTAAGGTGAAGAATGTTGTCAGCAGAGTGGGTATTGTGTGATTATAATCAATACTGAGGTCCAAATTGTCAACACATATTTAATGAGTACCTACCATGCATAAGATGTTCTGCTAGGTGTTTTGGGGAGTGAATTAAATCTAACTATATTTATGTGATTTTTTCTTTCTATTAGTATAATTTAATCTCATCTGATTAGAAAAGTATTTTCTTATCTGCTTTCTCATCAGCGGTTCTCTCAGGATGCTTATCTGTCATTATATCTGTTCTTACACTTCTTGTGATCTCCTTGTTTTACTTCCACCTGAGTTGATGGCACAGTATCACAATCGTGCTGTGGCACTGCTTGGGGCATCTGCAAATGACCTGATACTGGACTCGCCAATGTTTCCTATCTATATACATTGTTAAAATTAGGTTGCAGAGGAAAGTTTGATTAATAATATGTGTACATATGTGTATATACACGTACTACAAGCACTAAAGAAGGGACCAAAAGAGTGGCAAGATAGAAAGCTCTCTTATTCTTCCAGCTTTGCTTTACCAGGCTATTGTCTGCTCTTAATAGATATGTTTATTATTAGTTTCTTAACAATTTGTGCATAATTTTGTATATGTTCTATACTCTTCCTCCATTACACTCAAAAAAGAGTATGCCCCTGGTCTTTGATAACAAAGCTGTATCACTTTCTCTTTCCCAGGCCCTATTCTTACTTCCTCCTCTTTCCAACTGCTTTCTCCAATTCAACTGCTATTATCTAGAGCCCACACTTCAAAGTAGCATATTCCTTTTGCTATAGCAAAAAGCAGACATAATTTAGTGCTTTGGAATACAACGAATGAAATTTCAAGCAACACTCCTGCTGTGAAACTACAAACACGTGTACATTGCAGAAATGCTCTCATATTTGTTTGTTTTTGTTTGTTTTTTATATGGTACTCTTATTACACTTCTTCATGAATAGCAATTATTTATTTATATATCTATTTACATGTCTATTCTCAATGCAGTAATGTAATCATTAGGGCAGGAAATGTAACAAGGGACCAGGAAAATGCTTCATTTGTTGAAATAAAATGTTATTTAAATATTTTTTTCATTAGTACGTACTTACTGTATTCTTTATGTCTTTAAGCTCAGATACTGACACATTGCCTAGTATAGAACTTAGTAAGTTCTCAATAAATATTAGATATTTAATGAATTAATGGATACCTCCAGATTAATGTATTATTAATTGCCTTGATAAAACTTAATTTCAGCAAAGCTCAACATTCTAAAGTAAATCAAAGCAAGAGCCTGTTCTGGGAATATTTCATTGAAATTAGAAATGGTAGAAACTAGGCTTGAACTTGATTACTGTTCACATGTAAAAATTTTTTAAAAATATCTTTCTGGCTTTAATTACTGAGAGTTTTGAAAAATATTATCTTCTGGCTTTTTGTATTAATTTTATTAATATCATTAGGTTTTAATATTTTTGCCAGCTTTTTAGTTTTGGTTGTATTTTTTCTCTGTATTACAAGGACTGATCTTAAAGAAACTTCTTTTCATTGGGAGACACTGCGAGTAGGAAATAAAAGAGTACCTAGATTTTGTTTTTAAACCAGTTCATACAGTTCTCTGGTTATTTCAAACCCCATAGCAATACCTTTAAAAATTCATTAAATGCATTAGGACTTTTTTTCTCTAGCAGTAATTGCCTAGTTAATGGAATTTTGATTTCTAACAAGGACGATAATCATTTTAAATTGTTGCGTTAAATTTAACAAATCTAATTTTCTTTTGATAAAATCAATCATATCTTTATACATATACTGCTAAAATTCTTGCTTAATGATGATATTGATTTATAATAATAAATCAAATCCAAATAGTCTCAAAAAATGTGTGAAAGAATAGAAGTCATGTCCCCATTCTTTTTATAATTCATGCAATTAAAAATATGTGAATTTTTATTTTATAACAGACTGAAACTATCTTATTTTAAATTCATTGTAGAAGTTTGATTGCAAGAGAAAAAAATTATAGACTATTTTAAAGTCTTCTTGCTGTGGAGATTAATGTAAGTTTCTTCTGGGAATTTTCCATTTATCAATAATGATACATATTTTCCTGGGAAATATAGGCTGGACCATACCATCAGTATATGACTTCTTTGGTGTACTCATTGTATAAAAAGCATTGGTGATGTTTCATTGAAAAAAAGTTACTTGACCCAAAAATATCAAGTTAATTTAATGTTTCAAATGACTTTACATATTTTAAACAGTGGATTTGGGTATAGACATAAATATCTTTATATTTTCTCTGTGAGAGTGAGGGAGGAAGAAGAGATATGTTGCAAGGGTTAATTAAAACAGGTTTTAATAAACATACAAATTATTAAGAAACCTTATTCAAATTAAAGATCCACAAATGAAAGGTATAGCAAGGTTTTTTTATAAGGCTCATATCTAAAATGTACAGTAATATTAGTATATTTTGATAATTCATTTTTCACACTGAATTAAAGTTATGACTTTGAACACTAGGGGATGTTAGTAGATGAAATAATCAAATCAAAATTGGAAATGACCTTGTTCTCAAGTGATTTTTGGAATACAACCTATGTGATAGAATTTCTCCTTTTCCCTGAGTGGGTAAGGAAAATAAAATATAAACTTTAAAATTATTATATTAAAACACATATGGCATAAGTCATATTTTTACTTACTAAACATATTTTTGACAGAAGAAAGAATGGGCTGGAATCTGGGAGGGCAAGTAGACATGTACTTTCTCAATTCTATTACATTGATTGATTTCATAAAAGTAACAAGCTAAAAATTATCCTCTATTCACTTATCTCCTTGTGCTTTTCAGTGGATGGCACCCCCAAAAGAGGTATGCTGTCAATCATCTTGTGTCTTTCCCATTGCTTTTCCTATCCCATTTTTCTCATGTCTCTCAGAGCCATTTGCCATTGTGGCATCTCCTTATAACTGCTTACTGAAATAGCTGCCATAGCTTGATTTTCCAAGTCACTTGGTCCAAATTTCAGTCTTTCTGTCTTAAGAAAAGGTAGGCACATCAACGCGTCATATTTACATGTTTATGTTAATATGCATATGATTTGAAAAAGGGACATAAGCAAAGCGGGGCATTAGTGCTAAACACATTCTCCAATTTTTTTTTTAATAAAAGTCCATTGGTCTATAATGATTTTCAAAAAGTTAGGTTTTGTGGTGCATCTTCTCTTGGTGCAACTTAATGTGATGGCTTGGATCAATAAACTCTTGCATTCAGAAGTATCTCCAAGTTTTTGACAATTCATACCAATTAAGTTCAAATCTGTCACAAAGTGACCTATCTGACAGTATCTTGTCAGTCAGTAGACAACAAGTTGCTTTTATTGCATGAATTATAGACAAGATCAGTCCCCTAAGGCATCCTTCAAAAGGGCAATAGCAGCAACATATTAAAAGGATAAAAGATTTAAATTCAAAGGAGATGGGAATTAACTTTCACTAAGTTAATAAATGTCTACACTCTTTTGATTACTAATAGGTGTTAGTTTGCACTTAGGAACCTATCTATCTGAGTGAACAAATACTACTTCAAAATGTTAGTGCACCAAAGTTGAAAAACATTGTAACTGCAGAATTCTAATAGTCTTTGTGTTGTAATAAAGGACTCATTCTATTTGAAAATGAGTAAAGACATGTTAGAAGCTGAACCATTGCAGCATTTGCCTAATTTGTATTTTTTATAGATGATAGTATGTTATCTTACCTTAGTCTTTTTGTTGGACACAATGATTTGGCTTTCTTTTTACTCTATCAAGATTATAAATACTACTCACTTTATACTTACCACAATCTACCTTATAATGCCAATTTTATGTGTATGAAGGTTCATCTATATAATATGAGGATCTCATGCAAAATGGCAATATGAAGCCCCCGTCCAAAGAATATTAAATCTTTTAAGATGGTAACAGCAGATCATAAAGCCAAACATAGGACACTGTTTACCTGCATCATATCTTTCTCACTCCAGTTTAAAATCTTTAAAGATAGATGTTTTTGATGACTTTTAGTTATTTTAATTATACACAAATTTGCTTTAAATTTCAAAATCTATAAAAGGACATATAATAAAATCAAGAAACTTCCTTGACCAAAACCCTCAGTTGTATTATTGCTCAGGAACTATTACCTTCAACAGAGTCTTGTGGAGGATGTGCCTTTTACATAATGTCTTTATATTTGGTAGAAATTAAATAAATATTCATTGGTTGCTATATTAGAGTGTATATTCTGGATATACCAGAAATGGAAGTGAGTAATTAACACAGAGAATGCTTGACAGCTCATCTGGAGAGGAAACCTAAATATGTACCTTCACGTAATGAGAAACAGAGAATATCAATAGTTTTAATATTAATTGTGCTCATTTATAATGCTCAGTGAAAATTAACTTTTAAGAGATACAAATTATATTATATCTACATAGAGTTCACTATTGTCTTCCTAATGAGACTTGCTTGACAAAAATGAACTAAAATTGAAGCCATATTATGACTCTGATAACAGTGAACTTTATTAATTTGCATTAAACTGCAAGTCCCCCTATGTAACAGAAAATTTAATTATATCCACATAACATCCATATGCATTAGAGTTTGTCATCAGAATTTTATAGAAAAGAACATGAAGGCCTAAAATGGAAGAAGCCAGCCCTGGATCGGCAAAGCAAGTAAATGATTTCCACATTTGTACATACTACAGTTTTTACACAACCCCTTGAGTTTCCATGTTACAGAAAATACTTAAAAATAACTAATGCAACACTTACAGGTTATTTATTTATTATAAGCTCTCTAAGCAAACTGATCATTATAATGCTCAGAAAATTGTATCTTTTTTATTTGGAAAAAATATCAGAATTAATCAATGCTGATAAAGTGTGTGAAAGGGGAAAATCCACACAACTAAGGCCTAAACCCGGAAAACAGAAACAAGACATAAAAAGAAATGACCTGGAGCCCTGTCTGCAAGTATGACTTGCTTATTTATATTCTAGATTTATGTTGTGTCTTCCTTCTGAAGAACTGATTTGAAGTATTGCATGTGGTATGTCTAAATTACAAAATCAATCTGGGTTTGGAGATGGACTGCTTCCCACAATGCATTTCCAGCACTATGTGGATAAGTAAGAGCCTGACTGACACCTTCAATGAATAATTAACAGTTACTTAGCAGTTAACACATTTCCAAATGTTTTACTCTCATTATTAAATTATTATTATTGTTTTAAAAAATGTAGTTTTTAGTGGTGATGACATGGTATCCAAATGGGTATGCTTAAAAGAAGCAGTAGGTAATCTATAGTCTTTTCCAAGCAGTGCACATGTAAAGACTACCTATTATTTCAAGTCCTTGGGGAATAAAATGATCTTTTGCATCATTTCTGAAGTGTGAAATGAGAAATATATCTTTGGCGATGTTTAGATTTCTAAACTTATAAAGGGTTAGAAGTGTTTTTGTTGCAATGTAAAATGAGATAATGGTGTGATTCCAAAATATATCTGGGAAAATAACTAAAAAGTAGCATTTTTTCCTCAGTTTTTTATTACCAAGTGGGCCATTTATTTACTCATTTTTTTTCAGGGTCTACCATAGATAAAGCAGTAAGCACAGATACTTCTGAGTCATAGTCCCAGACCCCAAAACAACAGAAGTCAATGAGTAGAAAAGATTACAAGGAACACATTCCATGGTGAGATGCTATTTGAAGCAGCAAAGATGGACCACTTATAATTGGCTGAATATGAAATTAAGTAGTCTCAATACCCATCCTGAAATGCCTTATCAGTATTTCTAGAGAAAAAATAATCTTAGAGTAATCACAAAAAAATATTTTAACAACTTGTTATAGCAGGATGGGTAACCAAGGAAGTCAAATGGCCCTTGAAGAACCAGTTTTATTACACTGGCAGGCTCAGAGGAGTTACAGTCTCCAAATCCTGAGCCCTGACTAACAGGCTTTTCAGACTCTTAAGAGTTGGGGTGGAGGCTGGCTGATGCACTAAGCAAGCCGGGTTACAGAAACTACACTCGTACATTAGGCAACTGGTGGAAAGAATGCAGAAGCAGGAGTTCACAGAATTTACATTAAACAATCTACAAGATTTACATTAAACAGTTTTGTCAGTAATTTTCCATTTTATTACCCCCCTTTGATGCCCTTATAACTCTGTTCATGGGGCATCATTATATCTTTCTGGTTCATTGAAGGCTACAGGTCGATAGCCTGCAGGGCCAGCACTCAAGCGGTGGTTGCCCTGTTCACTGTGGTCTCCATGAGCTGGGTAATGGCCCAGAGGATACAGGGCCCTAATGTGATGGCTAGCAGGACTATCAGCAAGGGCCCAGTGAGAGGTAATAGCCATGAAGTCCAGTTTCTTAACCCTTTTAAGGTCCAAGGGTTTTCTAGCTCCATTTTTCTTCTCTGAATACGTTCCCTAAGTTCTTTAACCTTTTCAGTTGTTACCCCACACTGGTTTACAAAATAGCAACATTCTTCTCCTAGAAACATACAGGTAGGGTTCTGAAAGCAGTGTGAGCCCATAGACAGCCAGATGCTGAATCAGGGCTAGGAAGAAAGACTGATTTGATAGCATTCACCCCAACCAGCAGAAACAAGCCTCAGAACAGCTTCCCCAGCAAAGTGCAGAAGGCAGAGTCGCCCTTGGAGCGCCTTTTGTTGGCCTCTCCATAGGATATATGCGTATAGCCTCCAAACGCAGTGGGAGGTCAGAAACAAGAAACAAACAGCCCTCTCTCCCCCAAAACTTGACCCCCAGTGCCACCTAGTATTTGCCCTACAGCAAGACACCACAAAAGCAATAATCTGGGCACCCTCATGTCAAAGAGGAAGAACCCAGTGGACAGGATGAATTCCTTAAAAACTAAAACTCCTCAGAAAGAACATGAAATGTACCCAGAAGACAGCTTTTCAGAACTGGAAGGGTCTGATTCAAGTGACAGAGAATTTAAAGCAGCCATTCTAAAGGCTGTGAGAGAAATGAAAACCTATTGGCAGAACAACATAGCTGAGATAAATAATATAAAAAAGGATATAAACGACATAAAAAAGAAACTCGGTGAACAAAAAGAACAATTTAACAAAGAAATTCAAAACATAAAATATTGAGACGGAAATATGAGAAATAAATAATACGATAATGGAGGAAAGAATTAGTGATATTGAAGATTAGAACATGGCAACAGCTCAGAAAGAGGAAGAGAGGGAATATAGAACCAAAAGGATTGAAAGAACTCTGCAAGAACCCTCTGATTCCATGAGACAAAACAACATCAGGATAATAGGAATAGAAGAGGGGGCAGAGCAATCTACAGAAAGCATACTCAAACAAATCGTAGATGAGAAGTTTCCAAACCTATGGAAAGAGCTGGAACCCCAAGTTCAAGAAGAAAATAGGTCCCCCAGATACCTGGACCCCAACAGATCTTCTCCAAGACACATGGTACTAAAGATGCCCAAAACTAAAGGCAAAGAGACAATTCTTAAGGCAGCCAGGGAAAAAAGACCTATAGCCTTTAGAGGAAAACCCATCAGGCTGGCATCAGATTTCTCAGCAGAAACTCTATAAGCCAGGAGAGAGTGGAATCCAATATTCAAAAATTTAAAAGAGAGAAACTTCCGGCCAAGAATAAATTATCCAGCAAAATTATCTTTCAGGTATGAAGGTAGAATAAAGACCTTCTCAGACAAACAGAAGCTGAGGGAATTTGCCAGCACAAGGCCCACACTCCAAGAAACACTGAAGGAGGCTCTTCAGCCTGAAACAAAACATCAGGAAAAATGGAACAAACTTGGGGCAACAAGAAAGAAACAAAATCAAACAAACAAACAAACAAACAAAAACAAAGAAAGAAATAAGTAATGGCCACAGGAAATCCTCACATATCGATAATCACTCTAAATGTTAATGGACTTAACTCACCAATAAAAAGACACAGAGTAGCAGACTGGATTAAAAAACAGACACATACAGGTTCCCCACTTTTCTGCAATGAGTGGATCTAAGACCCCACTTCTCTGTAGGTGCTACTGCTGCTAACGAGTTCAGTTAGCTCTGGAGAGACACAGAGAGTCTGCTACTCATTCTATGTCTTCATTTAACTCTTGAGACAGCCCGTGGTAGAAATGGGCTAATGTACTTATACCTCCTATTCCTATCCCTATCCCAGCAGCTATACAAGTTCCTCTGAGGAGGAGAATTACAGAGGATCTCTTTTTTCTGAGTGGGGGTTCTAGGAGAAGGGATAAGATCTGTTCCATTTGTCCCTCAGTAAGGACTGTGATCTCAGGCCTCAGGAGAGCGCACATGCATAGACTGGCTTGGGTGGCTTCCAGGCAGCTGTGCTTTGTGTCTCTACAGACAAAGACCATCCCTGGAGCATCACAGACAGTTGAGTTGTTTGGGACTTGGTGAGCATTATTACAGTTTGATAAGGGCAAGTTCCCTATTGACTTTTCTCCTCAGCATATTGTGATTAGCAAGCATATTACTGTGGATAATAAGCAAGTAACAAGAACAATCTTTCCCATAGTGTCCAGTGTATGGGGGTGGTCCCAACTAGTCCTGTAGCCAGAAGCAGAGTCAGGATCCCAGAACCAGCTAGGAGTAGTGGCTGGCAGGTCACTACAGTTCCATCACTGATTGGAGTTCTGGGCGCCTCCAGTGGAGGTCCTTTGTGTCCTTCGCTTGATCCTGGGCTGGATGTCTGGCTCTTTCTGCAGTGTTATTTGCAATGCTGGTGCAGGATCAGCTTGGGTCATCCAGGTCTTCAATGGGTCCCCTGTGTTGGCCTTTTCAACCAGATTATGGTGAATCCAGTGCACTGTACCAGCAATTTTAATAGCAGTTAGAGTAGCCAGCATAACCATGTGTGGGTCTGCTCATACAGGTTGTAGGTATTCCTTTTTCCAGTGCTTACACCAGACCATATCTCCTGCCTGGTGGGGATGGACCTGGTTTCCTAAAGGGATTGGGGCCCAGTCTAAGACATCTCGACTTATTGTGCAAAAGTTCTTTCCTAACATCTAGAGTTGGACTGACAGGCCTAGTTCCCTTAGTTGCTGAGGGTCACCCTTAAGCCTACTGGTGATAGGTGGGGGCTTCCCATATAGAATTTCAAATGGGGAATATCCTGAGTGTCCAGGAGCACATCAGACCAGTGTTAAGGCAATAGGTAGTATGTCTACCCATGGGTGTCCTGTTGCCTGACAGAACATAGCTAATGGGGTCTTGAGGGTTTGGTTCATGCATTCAACTTTCCCTGAGCTTTGAAGCCTGTAAGTGGTGTGCAACCTGCAGTTAATATTCAGCAATTTTGCTATGGTTTAGACAACATGGGATACAAAGGCAGGTCCATTGTCTGACCTATGAAAGGGGGAATCCATAGCAAGGTATTATTTCTCTCAGAAGGGCCTTCACAACCGCTTGTGCCTTTTCAGTGCGAGTGGGAAAAGCCTTGACCCATTTTGAGTACTTGCAGACTAAAACAAGTAGATATTTAAGGTCCTGACAAGACTTCTCTCTGGGAATCATTTTACATATACAATGAGTTAAAACAAGGATATAATTTAATTTTCCTGAAAAAGTAACTAATTTTTGTCTCTTTCTGCCTCAAAAATCTTCAGTGTATTATTGAAGTTCACAGAATAAGTTTTAAACTCTTAACTTTGATAATCAGCACCTCTTACAATTTGTTCCAATTTAATTTTTTTGTTTTTGTTTGCGTTTTAATCTCCAAAAACAGTGAGCTTCTTGGTGGACATCTCCCTTATTCTAGAATAGGCTTTTACCTTATTTCCATATGTTCAAATTCAACCAGTGTTTTTATGCCTATGTAAAATTTCAGCTCATATAAAATCCTCCCATTTTTCTCTAGGGTAAATAATTTTGCCTTGTTCTCAGTTTACCTTGTATTTTGACTGAACTTCTTAATGCCATTTGTCACTTTTAACCACTTATAATGGTTATTTAACTTAACATCAGAAACACATCATTTATATACATGTTACTTTTATCTCTCAAGATAATAAGTTCAGTACAGCTCATGTCTAAATTTGTCACTGTTTATTATATAACAGGATATTATTTGCTCTGATAATTTTTTAGTTAATGAATGAAATAATATTAATGATGAAACAGGTAGATAGCAGTTTAATGATTTCCTGAAAGTCACAGAGAAAATCTGAAAAGAAAGTAAAAGTAAAATTTCAGTTCAGTAAATACAACATTTTAAAAAGGGAATGGGGTAAATATTAATTCACTAAATATTCCAGAACTTTTTACCTACTACGGAGCATTCAGTGTTTTAGGGGAAGACTCAGTAAATACACACACACACACAAACACACACACAGACTTACCTTGATTTTTTTCAAGTTGTATTTTTAATTCCCTAAGGATTAAATAATATCTGGAATTACTGAAACACTGAACTGTATAACTTAAATATTTTAGAAACTAACAGGTCACATTTGGAGGTTCAAACACTCTTAATTAAAAATTTTTTGGTTTGATTTTTTTTTTTTTTGCTTTTATGTAAGTCAGCCTTTCCTAGAAATATTCCAGTCTCATGAGTAATACAAAGCCATTGGTATTTCATTTCATCTAAACCACAGAATCTTTGACATTTGGTGGAAAAACTTATTGTTTAAAGACATCATGTCTTTCTTTCAGTTAGTGTTTTACTACTACTTGTTAAAGTCACACAGCTACAAAGCCCTCTGGTTAATTTTCAAGTGGGTGTACTTTTAGAAGGAAAATTGAGGTTGATAAAAATGAATTAAATTTCTAAATTGAGAAGAAAGAGTAAAAGCTATGTGGGCCTTCTGTAAAGATGGAAACAAAGTCAAGAGAAATATGGAACATTTTTGATATTTAAAGTCACAATATTGAGGTGAATCAAAAACGTGGTAAAAGATTGATCAAATATAAATAAAATTTTATTAAAACATAAATCAATGTCATTTGCCCTTGCTAATCAGCTCATTTTGACAAAATCATTTATGAAAAAATTTAACAGTAATTGTAACTGAAGTCATATAGATTAGTTTTAATTTGACACAAATAAAGAAATGTTTGGAGATCATTTTTTTCCAGATAAAAGATGAGGTCATAAGAGAATATGACTATGAGTTATGTATAAAAAATATATATTTTGAGTCTTGCCTTCTAGAACTTTGGTTTATTGAAGACGTGGTTTTTTCACTGATAGATTCTATTCAGTGCTTAATTCATGAACATGTGTACAGAGTGTCTTACCTCTTCTTCTCACTAGGTTCAATGCTTTGAAATAACATTCACCTAGAAATGATCAGAAACCTATTCTCTTGGTGGCATGTCCTTTTAGCTACATATCAAAGTGATAGTTTTGTGTGATAGAGGAATTTGCAAGATCGGTCTCCATTTTATTTAATTTAATTTAACTAATGTTAAGTCTTTCAAAGTTGTTAATATTTTCTAATTCTGAGATTTATTGTTAGAAGGCAACTTGACCTTAATGTCTAAGTTCATTTCCTTCAACCTGGTTTCTGTAAATACAAAATTTTTAAAAAGCAAATAAAAAATTTAGATTTTAAAAAATTTATTTATTTATTTATTCTATTTAATATATGTCAGTTTCAGTTCAATTCCTTACTTCTCAGTAGAAGAGAAAACATTGCCTATTTTTAGTGAAATATGCTTTCAGTTGACCTAAAGTTGTTTTTGCCCCAAACTGTGTCCCTAAACTATAGGAATATTACTGATACTCTTAAATAATATATAATTCACTAAAAGATTGTGTAGTTATCATAATAATATTTCAAGGATTAATATAAATTCTGAAGTTTCTTTGCACTGTTTTTTTTTAATTTATTTTTATTGTTAGACTGATCGGGGTGACATCTGTTAGCAAGGATTACATAGATTTTAGGCATACAATTATACGGTGCATAGTCAACTTGTTGTATAATAAGTTTACCACCTAATGTGACTTCTTTTTTCATCATCATATATTTAGCTTTTCCTCCCTCTTTTCCCACCCCATTCCCCATCTCCCCTCCCCTCCCTACTCGTCCCAAATAAACATTAAACTATTGATTGTGCCCATGGGTTATTTGTTTGTTTGTTAATTTTTTTCTTTGTTGATTTCAGTTTTATATTCCGCATATAAGTGAAGTCAGTTTTTGTTTTCTCTATCTGGCTTATTTCAATAAGCATGATGATCTCCAGGTCCATCCATTTTGTTGCAAATGGCAATATTTCATCTTTTCTTATAGCTGAATAATATTCCATTGTCTATATGTACCACAGCTTCTTTATTCAGTCATCTGTCGCAGGGCACTTTGTTTGTTTCCATGTTTTGGCTATTGTGAACAGCGCTGCAATGAACATTGGGATACATAAGTCTTTGCAGACAAAGGTTTTCAAGTTCTTTGGGTAGATCCCCAGAAGGGGGCTTGCTGGGTCAAATGGTAGCTCCATTCCCAATTTTCTGAGGAACCTCCACACTGCCTTCCACAGTGGTTGTACCAGGTTGCACTCCCACCAGCAGTGTGCAAGAGTTCCTTTTTCTCCGCATCCTCTCCAGCACTTGTTATTTCTTGTCTTGTTGATAAGAGCCATTCTAACAGGTGTGAGGTGGTATCTCATTGTGATTTTTATTTGCATTTCCCTGACAGCTAATGAGCATGAGAATTTTTTCATATGTCTGCTCGCCATTTGAATTTCTTCATGGGAGAAATGTCTGTTTAGTTCTTCTGCCCACTTTTTAATTGGGTTGTTTGGTTTTTTGTTCTTAAGTCATATTAGTTCTTTATATATTTTAAATATTAGACCCTTATCTGATGTGTTATTTGCAAATATCTTCTCCCATTCACTTGGCTATCTCTTTGCTTTGTTGACGGTGTCTTTTGCTTTGCAGAAGCTTTTTAGTCTGATATAGTCCCATTCATTTATCTTTGCTTTTACTTTCCTTGCTTTTGATGCTAGGATAATGAAGTCCAGTCCTCCTTGAATGCTAGTCTATAAGTTTAGTACCTATGTTTTCTTCTATATAGTTTATTATTGCAGGTCATCTATGAAAGTCTTTAATCCATTTTGAGTTAATTTTTCTGTATGGAGAGAGTTCACAGTTCAGGGTCATTCTTTTACATACGTTTTTCCAGTTTTCCCAGCACCAACTACTGAAGAGGCTCTCTTTTCCCCATTGCATGTTTCTTGCTCCTTTATCAAACATTATTAGTCCAAAAATTTGTGGATTTATTTCTGGGTTTTCCATTCTGTCCCATGGGTCTATCTTCCTGCTTTTCTGCCAATACTAAGCTGTTTTGATTATTGATGCTTTGTAATATGAATGGAAGTCAGGGAGTGTAATGCCACCAGCCTTATTCTTCTAATGTATTATTACTTTAGCAGTTTGAGATCTTCTATGGTTCCATATAAGTCTGACAATTCTTTTATCTATTTTGTGAATGTATGATTGTGGGATTTGGATGAGTATTGCATTAAATCTGTAGATTGCTTTGGGCAGAATGGCCATTTTTACAATGTTAAGTCTTTCTACACATGAACAGGGGATATTTTTCCATTTCTTAATGTCTGCTTCAATTTCTTTCAAAAGTGTCTTATAGTTTTCCATATATAAGTCTGTCACATTCTTTTAAGTTAATCCCCAGGTATTTTATTCTTTTTAGTGTAATAGCAAAAGACATTGACTCCCTCATTTCTTTTTCTGAGGATTCCTTGTTTGTATATAGGAATGCTATTGATTTTTATACATTCATTTTGTATCCCATGACTGTACTGTATTCATTTATTTTTTCTAATAGTTTCCTGGAGGAATCTTTCGCATTTTTTATATAAAGGATCATGTCATCTGCAAATAGTGACAATTTGACCTCTTCTTTCCCAATTTGGATACCTTTTATTCCTTTCTCTTGCCTGATTACTATGGCTAAAACTTCCAGTACTATATTAAATAACAGTAGTGACAGGGGGCATCCCTGTCTTGTTCCTGATTTTAGGGGAATAGGTTTCAGATTTTCCCCATTCAGTACGATGTTAGCTGAAGATTTGTCATATATGCCTTTATTATGTTGAGATATTTTTCTTCTATACCTATTTTATTCAGTGTTTTGAACATAAATCAATGTCGTAGCTTGTCAAAAGCTTTTTCTACATCAATTGATATGACAATATGGCCTTTATCTTTTATTTTGTTTATGTGGTCTATCACATTGATTGATTTTTGTATATTGAACCATCCTTGTGCTCCTGGTATAAATGTCACTTGTTCATGATTTATAAACATTTTGATACATTGTTGTATTCTATTTGCTAATATTTTGTTTTGGATTTTTGCATCTGTGTTCATCAGAGATATTGGTCTATACTTTTCTTTTTTTTGTGTGTTGTCTTTACCATGCTTTGGTATTAAGGTAATGTTGGCCTCAAAGAATGAGTTAGGAAGTATTGCTTCCTCTTCAATTTTTTGGAAGAGTCTGAGGAGGATAGGCTTTAATTCTTCTTTGAAAGCTTGGTGGAACTTGTTGGTGAGACCATCTCGTCCAGGGCTTTTGCCTTTAGGGAGATTATGGATAGTCATTTCAATCTCTTTGCTATTGATTGGTCTGATTGTTGATGTTCTGTTTCAGGTTGAAAAGTCTCCTTTGTTATTGATTTAGATTATCCAGTTCTTGGTTCAGTCTAGGTAGGCTATAAGTTTCTAAAACTTGTCCATTTCTTCTAGGTTGTTAAATTTAGTGGCATAAAGTTTTTCATAATATTTTCTTATAATCCTTTGCATTTCTGTCGTATCAGTGGTAATTTTTCCCCTTTCAATTCTAATTTTGGATATTTGTGTTTTTTCATTTGCCCTTTGATTAATGTAGCCAGAGGTTTGTCAATTTTGTTCACTTTCTCAAAGAGCCAGCTTTTTGTAATATAAATTTTTTCTATTGTCTTTTTGTTCTCTAATTGGTTTAGCTCTGCTTTAATTTTTATTATTTCTTTCCTTCTGCTGACTTTGGGTTTTGTCTGCTCTTCTTTTTCTAG
>PVJL010003247.1:116717-163978 GCA_004026885.1 Lyroderma lyra
CTTGGTATGATTTCGATCTTCTTGAATTTGCTGAGGCTACTTTTGTGTCCCAGCATATGGTCTATTCTTGAGAATGTTCCATGCGCACTAGAAAAGAAGGTGTAGTCTCTTTTTGCTGGATGAAGTGTCCTGTAAATGTCAATGATGTCCAATTGCTGTAATGTGTCATTTAGAGCTGTTATTTCCTTATTTATATTCTATTTGATTGATCTGTCCATGGCTGTTAGTGGGGAGTTTAAGTGTCCACAATGATTGTGTTTTTGTTAGTCTCTCCTTTCAAATCTGTTAGTAGTTTCTTTGTATACTTTGGTGCTTCCTGTTTGAGATTATATATATTAATTAGTGTAAAATCTTCTTGTTGTTGTATTGTGCCTTTTATCACTAGGTAATGTCCATCTTTGTCTCTTGCTATCTTTTTTAAACTGACATTTATTTCACCAGATATCAGTATGGGAACTCCTGCTTTTCTCTGGTTACCATTTACTTGGAGTATTGTTTCCCATCCTTTCACTTTGAGTCTGTGTTTGTCCTCACGGCTGAGGTGTGTTTCTTGGAGACAACATGTGGATGGGTTTTATTTTTTAATCCAGTCTGCTACTCTGTGTCTTTTTATTGGTGAGTTTAGTTCATTAACATTTAGAGTGATGATCAATATGTGAGGATTTTCTGTGGCCATTACTATTTTTTGTTTTGATTTATTTTTGTTTCTTTCTTTTTGGCACAACTCTATTCCATTTTTGCTGATGTTTTGTTTCAGGTTGAAAAGTCCCCTTCAATATTTCTTGATGTGCCAGCCTTTTGCTGGCAAATTTCCTCAGCTTCTGTGTGTCAGAGAAGGCCTTTATTCCACCTCCATATCTGAAAGATAATTTTGCTGGATAATTTATTCTTGGCTGGAAGTTTCTCTCTTTTAAAGTTTTGAGTATTTGATGCCACTCCTTCCTGGCTTGTACAGTTTCTGGTGAGAAGTCTGATGCCAACCTGATGGGTTTTCCTCTAAAGGTTATAATTCTTTTTTCCCTGGGTGCCTTAATAATTCTTTGTCTTTAGTTTTAGACATCTTTAGTACCATGTGTCTTGGAGAAGGTCTCTTAGGGTCCAGGTGTCTAGGGGACCTGTTTTCTTCTTGAAGTTACATTTCCAGATCTTTCCACAGGTTTGAAAATTTCTCTTCTACTATTTGAGTATGTCTCTGTAGACTGCTCTGCCCCTTCTTCTATTCCTATTATCCTGATGTTGTTTTGTCACATGGAATCAGTTCTTGCAGAGTTCTTTCAATCATTTTGGTTCTATTTTCCCTGTCTTCTTTTTGAGATGTTGAGATGTTTCCATGTTCTAATCTTCGATATTACTAATTCTTTCCTCCATCTGGTTGGCTCTGGTTGGCAGTTATTTCGTTTGTCACTTCTTTTATTGTATTATTTATCTCTCAAATTTCCATCTTGATATTCCTTATGTTTTGAATTTCTTTGTTAAATTGTTCCATTTCTCATGAATTTACTTTCTTAGGTCATTCATCTCAGCTATGGTGTTCCACCAGTATGTTTTCATTTCTCTCAGAGCCTTTAGAATGGCTACTTTAAATTCTCTGTTCAGCAATTCTATGTCCAAGAAGCTGTCTTTTGGATACATTTCATGTTCTTTCTGAGCAGTTTTAGTTTTTAAGGAATTCATCCTGTCTGCTGGGTTCTTCCTCTTTGACATGAGGGCATTGTATTCAGCAGAACCTGGGAGCCCTGATTAGTATTTTTGTGATGTCTTGCTGTAGGGCAGACACTAGGTGAGACTGGAGGCCAAGTTTTGGAAGAGAGGGGAGTTGTTTATTTCTTATGTCTGGTCTCCTGCCATGTTTGGAGGTGGTTCACATCTATCTGGGGTCCCTCCACTTCCTGCAGTTAGTTAGTTGGTTGGGGAGGCTGTAAGGGAAGTGAGAGGCCAACAAAAGCATGCTGAGGCAGCTCCAATTCCTGCCCTATGCTGGGGAAGCTAGGTTATGTGGGCCAAGGCTACTCTTGCTGCCTGGCCATATGTATCAAATCCACCTTTCTTCCCAGGCCTGCTCCTACAACCAGCAATTCAGGGCGGAGTCTGCAGGCTTGCACTGTTTGTAGGCCCCAGGGGCGCACGCGCAGTTGTGTGCGTCACAAGTCCAAAGCTGTGGGTCTGACCTCAGGCAGTATAAAGGCAGCTGGGTCACCTCCACGGTGAGCCAGGAACAGTAACTGTGGCCCTGTGTAGGAGCTGTGTGCGCTTGTACTTTGGGTTGCGAGGGCGCTGGGAGCTGAGGTGCTGTCTCTGGGGACCCACCTCAGCCTGTAGCTGTTCAGAGTCCTCGCTCAGCCCTCTTGCTACTCAAAAGCTTCAGAGGCTGGCTCCCAAGCTCTGTCCCCAACATGCTGCTCTAAGGCTCAGCTCCCCCACGGTCTCCCACTGTACTGCCATTTTGTTGGCTTTTACTCTTGTCACCTCTTGGCCTCCCCCATCCATGTACCATGCTGCTCTCAGATAGTCAGCAGTGATGGGGTCCCATCATGATACATCTCCGCTCCCTCCCCCCTCTCCCGCTTGCCCCCTTCTCTCCAACCTTCAATTGTTTCTATGCAATGTTTGGATTTCTCACCTGTCATTGTGTCTGTCACTCAGGGTTGCCTTTCTTGACTCCTGGATAGTCATTCAATTGTGTTTTCTGGGAGAGGCTTTAGGGACCTCCTCTCTGGTCACCATCTTCCCCTCCCTCCACTAAGTTTTAAATGTGGTAAAATTGTCCATGCTGATTAGATGCTTTTATTGGAAAATGTCCATGATTTTGAGTAAAAAAAAAACCAAGAAATACCTCTTCATCTAACAGTTGAGAAGAATGATGGTTTGCCCAAGGTAAAAAAAGAAGGTTGATTTTCAAAAAACATATTTGATTTATATCAATCTAGAGATTTTTTTTTTACTCTACTCTGCTGCTTCTTTGGAAAGACTGTGTTGCAGCTCAGCAATCAATCAATACATTAATAAATAAATGAAAATATCTTATTGCTGGTTTTTTAATTATTCAGTATCTGTTCTTTTATTATATAGTTAATTTTTTATATGTATTCATGTGTAAACAAAGTTTCTTAGAGAATAACCTCTATGAGAATATATTTTGCATTTTTAAAGCCTTTTGAAAAGGTTTTAAAATACATAATATAATAAATAATAATTTCTATTGTGTACAACAGTGGTAAATCTTATCTACTGGATAATATGAAGCTTTCTTTAAAATAGAACAAAAGAGGTGTATTTTACAAGAATCATTGTTTTCTTCATGAACAACAATTATTGGTCAAATCACTCTATTTTTAACCTTTAATACTTATTTTATTGCGTGTAAATAGATAATATGATAGATAATGTCAATAGAGCACAATGGCTGTGTAATAGTTTTCATGTTTGCTGACCTAGAAATATCACATAATTCTTGTAGTAAGAAGCATGAAAAATGAACTAAGAGCTAGTGTAAAATTAAATATTATGTGGTGGTTTAAGGAGGTGTAGTCAAGAGAATTAGGAAGTAGAGCACAAATCATGTAGCTGGAATTTTTGAGAGAGCTTTTAGGATACAAAATTTTGTTTAGTCCATATTCTGATTTTTATTAACCACGTTGTGTGCCAAAGCATGATATTAAGTTTTGAGCTTCTTGGCCCTGTTTTTTCTTCTTTTGGAGCTAATTAATGGAATTCTTGGTCTTGAAAACTTCAAACGCCTAACTGCAGGAAGGAATCTTAGCAAGATTAAAACAAAAATCCCTCCTCTCCTATGGCTGTAGAAAATAAATATAACTCTGCATTTTATATTGTTTTTGTGTTTATTTTGGGGAACCTAAGACTCTTGGACTATATAGACTTTGATATGTCCTGTAAAATTAAGCCTTAACTTCTGTAACATCTATAATTTTGATTGGTTGTAACCTAATAATTTGTTGCCCTGGTATTATACAAACTGACATCTCTAATTTATGAAACAGTAAAATGTTGTTTTCTTATTAAACCAGAAGAGAATTACTGACATTTCTTTTTTTCCCACATGCTTGCAGGTGAGTAGTTGAGGTGGGTGGTCCCATCCATGACTCTGCTATATTTGTTTTTTAAATAAAGAAGTTAAAACAGTTTATAGTATTCAAATTAACAATTTCTTAAAGATGTTATTAGAATTGAATGTTAAAAAAAAACAGATTTTTAAATGGATAGGGTTGTAGAATAGAGAAAACAGTGATGATTAGCAGAAAGAACACATAAAGTGAAAGTTATGAGGAGAAAAGATGTTGGTTCTGGCACCAACTCTTCCACTAGCTTATTATTCATTTACTCATTATTTCTGCATACTTTTATTGAGTTACTATTTGGTACTAGAAACTCTTCCAGTCACTTAAATGAAGAAATTAACTTGGAGTCAAGACAATTTTGGTTTGACAAATGAACTTATCTCAGCAAAATAGAACCTTGAAGAAGATAATTAACCTTTATATCTGTTACCTTATTTCATCTTTCAAATGGAAAACAACAATAATTCTGAATTGAAGTGTAGAATAGACAATACGTATACTAATAAAATCAATAAAAGGTAGCATGATTTATAAAATAACTGAGACATAGTTGGGAAAGTAGATCTACAAATAACCAATTACTATCCAAAATTTTAGAAACCTAAAATATATTATGAGAATCAGGGTAAGGGTCAACAAAAGGTTTGTACTAGATGCTGAGACAATATGCTTGTACTTTGATAGACATGTGGGAGAGTCTGAATACCTTTATACATGTTATTTTAATCGAGAAACTTTACTCTTTTGGTCTCAAAATCCTTACCTGTAAAGTTAGGGAATTTTAACACTAGAGTACAGCATAATGGAATTTAGTGATCCAGAAGCTATTCTCCATGGTTGAATTATGCCACGTTTTGCTAGACACAAATCTTTTCTCATGTAAAAACTGACTCTAGAATCATAACTTTTGTTATTTTGTAGTCTTCTTTTAACTAATTTTATTTTCCAAAGGATATAAAAATCATACAGTTTATCTCTATTACGTTTTGACTTTGAGGATGTGTTCAGCACAAAAACGCTCCTATTGCTTGTTTTCTCGTGCACATGTTTTTCATTAAAAAACCATTACCTTCCTGGTCCTTTTTAGTTAAATCCTTAAAGTTTCTAAAATTCTTAGAGAAATTACAAAGTCTTAACATTAGTTTCTTTGTTTCATTTTTATAATTTATTTCAATATATAGCTTCTTCCTCAACAATGAGAGATTGAAAGATCTTATAAAAATACTTAAAGCACTAATACGATAATCCATAAACATCTAATTTTTTAATAGAAAAAAAGTAGGTGTGAAAAAGACCTGCTTGAAGATTAATTAACTTTATTTCTAATAAGATAAAGCAGTGAATTATTTTATTTTATTTTAAATTTGATAACATGAGGAAGAAAATGAGATCTAATCAAGATTTGCCTGAACTGGAAACAAAAGTAAATTCTAGGCACAAGGAACTAGAAGTCTCTGTGACTCATGTGTCTCTACATTGTCTAATGAACAGAAGAAGTCCTTTAAAAACACTATTCTTCATTTTAAACAAGCTGTAGAATTTCATCTTTACCATATCACACAGGCAAAATCTCCTATAGGTTATGGTCATCAATCAAAGTCCCTGTTAAAAAGATCTTTCTGTTTCAACTAAGCTAGGACATTTTATTTAGGAGATTTGGTTCACTGAGCCAGATCAATTCATACTAAGGCAGATATCATGACCTTTATCTTTATTTTTCTCCCTCAAAAATGCAACATAAACAAAAATAAAACACAATGTATTTCCCATAATACTAAATGTATTTTGGGCTTGGTTTCTTGTCACTGTTGATTTTGTTCTCTCTCTCTCCTCTCTCTCTCTCTTGTTCTCTCTCTCTCATCCCCTCTTGTGTGTCTCTGACAGTAGTTCAAAAATTCTCATACTACTTTCTATTTTTGATTGTGTAGTGGATGGTATGATATTCTACCCAGATCCTTCTTTTAAGACTGAAGCACTAATATCTTGGCTGTGTGTGGAGGGGAGGTGCTGGTAGCTGATTCCTATCAGCTGAGTCCCTCTGTAGGAATTGGCAGCAAAAACCTTGTCAAAGATACATCCCTCTCTAAAGGAGGCACGCATCCAATAACCAGTCATATGGAAATAAAAAGATGTGTTCTGTTAACCTCAGTAGTGGCTACTCTGAAATGCTATGCTAGTCTCAAAGTTGAGGAGTTGCCTGTATATTGCAGTCCAACTTCTTCTGCCTGATTCTACTTCCTTCATTACTTACTTTATTCTACAATCCTGAAAGGATATGTATCTTAGTGAACCTAGGGAACTGACCTAAGACAGATGGTATACAAAACATTTTTTTAATAGTGGTGTAGAAAGTTATAAAATTGTTTTTTCAAATGACACAATCATTTTTCCATTTGGGGCACTTACTCCAGGTGTAGCTTACTGCTTTACATAAGGACTCAGGTTCAAGAAATTTAAGAAAATAAAGTAAAATTATAGATAGAATTAAGTCTATTTTAAAAGCTTGTGTAAGACTCATTAACTTCCTGGTACAGCTTGAAATATACTTTTCCCTACCTCTTACTTACTCTGTAGTACACAACTTTATAAGTGGCATTTGTGGTCCAGCATAATATAAATGAAATATCTTGTGTTGCCTACTTCATAGCTGTTTCAGGTTTTAAACACTTTTCTTTTATGTCTTCATAACTTTTCACCTCTCAATTATATCTTATTTTTCCTTCTGCCTCAGTCTCTTACCTTCAATAACATTCTGTCATTCAAAAAAAAAAAGTCATCATATTTTTAGAATGTATGGAATGCAAGGACAATGTAGTCTATACTTGCAGGTTTAGCCCTGTAAAGACTAAAAGTGGTGATACTTACTTTAATATTGAGGATGTTTGTGCAAGCATTGCTTTAATTTCAACTTATTGTGACCTTGTTATGAAAAATTTTGGCCTTACCAGAGAATTTTGGTTTAACTAAAATCAGTTTAATTAAAACAGTAATTATGAAAAAGTAGTTTTGAGAAGATAATTAGTAAGATATGAAATCATGCATGTGTTTTCAAATATTTTATCTTCATAAGCAGTTCATGTTCTAAAGAAACTAAAGACTTTTAATATATTAAAACAATAATCACTAAAGCATATTGTTTTATAGAAATAACCTTAGAAATTGACTTCTTTTTAGATGTCAGAGTGATTAAAAATTAATATCAGTTAAGAATGAATGTTTATAGAATTAATTTAACTAGCAATCTTCTCATTAAGTCATGATACATTTATAATCAATATTTTTATAATTGATATATACAAATATTATTTTAATGTGCATATATTTGATTAAAACATATATACTCATATATAAACACATATATACAGAGACTATTGTGAACTTTAAATTTGGTTTCATGAAGTACTGACAAATGAAAGATGATTTTAGTTTATATGTCCTTAAGAAACCAAATTAAGTCTGGAGGGTAATAAGCATGAAGAAGATGGATTTTCTTTCTGAATAAGGAGACAGAATTATCCCCAAAATGAAGACAACTCTTTCAGTGCAATTTTCATTCAAAGTATTCATTGTGATGATATAGAACAACACTATGAAGAAAGACTTTCTGCAATGATGGGAAACATCCTATATCTGTGCTTCTAATACTGTTACTAGCAACACATAATTATGAAGCACTGAAAATGTGAGTAGTGTGATTAAAGAACTGATTATTAAATTTTTTAATTAATATAAATCTAATTTTAAATAGCCATAAATGGCTGGGGGCAATTATATCAGATTGCAGTTTCTGAATATATACGTAGTCAAGAACTCACGAGTGACATTTAAGATTTCTTTTCACACACAGTCAATGTTACTGTGATTTTTAGACACTAAAGACTGCCAAAAATAAGCCTTGCTGAGAGCCTCTGAACACATTTCTTTATGTCTCCATTACACAGAACTCACCACTTTCTTTAGCGAAGTTGTGTCTTGGATACCAACAATGTTACATTTGGTATGGGCAGAAAAATAAAAAGATTTTATAATACTTTCCAAATGGAGTGCTTTTACAAAGTCACATAGTAGGTTGCTTCCTGTGAGGTTATCCTTAAATAACTTCCAAACTGCCTAATGCTTTTAGTGGCCATGCTGATTATGCGGTAGTTATTTCATGTCATTTCTTGTAAACTGAGTGAAGTGACAGCTTTCTTGGATGTGTAAAGCAGACTTAGTTGGCAGAGAAATCAGTCAACCATTATTGTGAAAGCTCAAAGTCAAGTGTTTATATTCAAAATTTGCTGTTTGTGGGAAGAAGGAATTATAATCTTCCCACGTTGCAGAATTTTTTCCAAAGCAAAAAGACTTTTAAGCACTAGACAGCATTTTTTACCTAAAGCTTTATTCATGGGCAGCTGCCACAAAGAGAAAAAAATAAATAAATAAGCCTTTTGCCTTTTTCTCTGGATGTACTACAATACAGAGTTCTTAAATTAACATAAAATTTCAGCCAAAGTGGACAGTGAAAGTGAATTTTTTTTTCTTCACACAGACTCCGTTCTTCCTGCTACATAATTTTTCTTTTACTGTTTTCTCTTCCTGAAATGTCTTTCCTCACAACTTCACACATTAAAAGTATGCTTGACCTTAATGTGAATATTAATGTCATCTTTTTCCTGGTTAAAAATAATTTATTTTGAATTATTTTTTTCTGAACCTACTTATACAAGTATATTTAAAGTAAGAAAATATACATGTTTACCTCATTCCTCTCCATCATATCCTGCTCATAACTGATAGCCCAGATTTTCTTTGAACCTATATAGTATTTGGAACAGTGGTATGATAATATTAAGTAAGAATAGCTATAATAAATTAGCAAACAAATGGATGAACAAATAAATAAATGAATGGAGAGAAAATGTTTAGGAAATATTTCACTGTTGAAAGTGACTAAAAATTAAGTTAAACACTAATTGAAAAAGTTAATAACTTTTGAGAACTCTCTACACTGAAAGCTGCATGAAGCCTCATTAAAACTGATGTAAAAGCAAAGTGGGAGGATTTATTGACTGAAGTGACTTAAGTACTCTTTGGGAGATGAGGCTTCAGCAAATTGGAGACAAAGTTTGAAAGGATATTATAGGCTGGATTTTGTTTTTTTGTTTTTTGTTGTTTTTTGTTGGTTTATGTGTTTTGGGTTTGGCTTTCTCTGCCTCCTCCAGTCTCTACTATGGCTGCCAGCAGCTTAAAAAACTTTATTCTTTTAGGTTCATGTCTAGTGGAAGAGTGATAGATCTCTCCCCAGTATTCCTGACAAAACAGGTTTATTTTAGACCTCTGCAACGTGATAGTCCGACTTCCTTAGCTCAGGTCACATTTTTGCTATCTTGGGACTTAACTGGAGGTATAACACTACAACAGTGAACTAAAGTGAGGAAAGAATGACATCCTCTTCACCCTCCACCTTCAACCTATAGGATTAGTTGCCAGAAGAGGGAATGAGGAGACAAATAACAAGTGCCCGTTGAAACAAAACAAAATTAATTCTATTGAGTTATACTCCAACTGAACTGTACTAAGTCCTAACATAAGTTACTTGAGGACCTACAAGAAAAGTTTTTATTCTTAGTATATTATTTTGGAGATTATGTTTTCTTTGGAGTAAGAAAATTAATCAGAATAGGGTGTCATTTGTATAAATCACCGTACATAGCAGAAAAGATTTTCAATTAGTATTTCCTCCCAAGTGCATCATACGTACCGTAAGAGCTTCTTCAATTGGTAGCATTCATTGATAGTGATACCTGTCTTTAGCATCTGGTTAATGTTACTGTTGGTTTCTTTCAGAAGAAGTATCTGAGCAGTCATAACTCAGATTGATATTGACTTCAGGAATAAGGAATTAATGCTCACTCTTACCAGGGTTTAATTCAGAGCTGATCATCCTCTAAAATGACGTCTACTCCTTTGCAATTATTCATAATTTTCTGTTTTTTAAATTTTTACTTTACACTTACTCTTAAATTTATATTTCTGTGTATTCTGTAGAACTAGGCTTTTTTTTTTATTTACTTCTGGAAATTATTCTCAAGATTTTACTCATTTATTTTTTAAAAATCCTTTCTCTTTGTTATTCTTTGTGAAAGGAAACATAAGCTGATAGTTCAAGAGTACAGTCCCGGGAATCATATTTCCTTTCCCATAAACAACACTTAATTAATCATAACATATCTATAAAATAAAAGCAATGTCAAAGAGTTGTTATGAAGGTCAAATAAAGTGCATATAAGCACTGTCTTAGCGTAGAATAAATGTCAACTATTATGGGCATCATCATTATTTATTATTATCTATTACTTAACCAGTCAATTATAAAGGTAGTTATCTAAGAGTTGACTTATTTTTTCAGAACCATTCATGTTCAGTTCACTAAAACACATCTAATTGGCAAACTGTGTATCATAATAAAGAGAATAGAGGACTAAAAATATTAGACTAGTCATTAGTTAATAATATTTTACCCTTAATGTTTTATTCATTACTACTACTGTATTTTAGTTTTATTCCTCTTGTAAAATCTGCTCATTTATATTTGTCTTTTTTTTTCCAGTTTTGACCCACCTTTACTTACAAGGGTACATCACAAGATTAAGCCCATCAAAGATAAATTCTAAAGTATACTGATTACAGATGAATCACAAAGACTCAAATTCTTCTGATAGTGTTCTTACATACTGTCTTCATGATATCATTACAACCTTACTTTAGTTTTTCTGAAGCAAGTTCTAAAACAATGCTTTATAAGAAAACATGGTAGCTGGTAGAATTATGACTCAATTTGAATAACCTGAAAACAATAAAATCATTCTAATCAACAGATTTGAACTACAATGCTTGTGAAGATCCTTCTTACTCTCATTTTCAGTATTTTTAACTTAATTCAGGTTGTCGTTTCTCTTTTCTTTACCCCATCTGATTCGAAGTATATGTACTATGTTTCATATACTTGAATTTTGCTAGCGAGGTACGACCTTACAAAAGTGTCTGAAAGTTATTTTGTTTGATGCTTTAAAGAGGTAAATTAAAAAATATATTGACTACAATGTAATAATTTTTGTGGTGTTTTTGTTGTTGTTGTTGTTTTGTTTTGTTTTTTTTTTTTTGGTTGGTTCCCTGAGCGGGGATTGAACCCAGGCATGGCAGTGAGAGCCGATACCTAGCTACTACATCATCAGGGAGCCCCTCTCAGGGAACCCTCCCTCAGGGAACGCCTCCTCAGAGAACTCCCCTCCGTGGTGTTCATTAAGACGCACTGGAGATCACTAAAAAGAGTGAAGGGAGGTAAAAGTCTAAGGCAGGATATTTAAGTAGACATCAGATTATTAACATCCTAGTATTAAATGACAAGGATTTTTAACTTGTCTAAGTGCAAAATGGAACTAGTAAAAAATTTCCTTCAAACAAGATTTGAGTTTCAGCAGTATCTCTAACATTGTATGAGAGAATGGATTCCGGAAAACATCAAAGGCATAAATGAAGATATGAGGCTCAGTTAGGTGATCACTAATGTAATTATTTTTATTTAGTGTAGTTGCAGAGATTTAGATTTCAGAGAAAATGGTAAGATAAAACTTGGTCATGAACTGAAAAGAGAGAAAAAAGCAAGAAGTCTACCAGCTTTCTTCTTTGAAGAAGTATCATTCACTGACAGAAATAGTAAAGGACACCAGGTCTCTGTGTTCACTCTTATATATCCAACCTATCATCCTCAATGTTATTAAACTAATCTTTATAACACATTTTTTTTCATGAAAGTCCTTGCGTAAAAATTCAATGGATAAACATTACTCACAGAACAAAGCCCAAATACGACATTCAAGTATTTGCATAATTTGTTTGCAACTCACCTTTTATTTATTTCATATTTTTTCTCAGCCACAGTCTCTAAAACTCTGTGTGTGTGAGGGAGCAAGAGAGAGAAAGAGAGAGAGAGAGAGAGAGAATTGTTTGGCCTTTAATTAACTCTTCTTAAACATTGTTGAACTGACAAACTCCTCTCTATCCTTTATGACCTAGTTAAAATAGTATGCCTTCTACCCAAGTTTCCCTGACTTATCCATGGCAAATTAACCATATCCCATTCTTTGGCTTCTATTGCAGACACAATTTATTTTTAAAAACAGTATATAATGTTGCACCATCCATATGTACTTGCATTTGGATGGTGCAACATTATATACTCTTTTGCCACTAGATTACAAATTCCTACATGGTTAGAGTTAATTTACTCTTGTACAACACATTTCACCATGAAGCAGGTGCTCAATAAATGTTTAATGAATAAAAGAAACACTGGAACAGGTATGTCAGAATATGGATGGATACAGAGTTGCCAATGTGGGCCCTTTCTGCTCCAACTCTGCACACAACTCTGTAGCTCTAGTTTATAAAAAACTTTCTATTGACAATGACCAGATATGACAGTGGTTTATATTTATGTAAATGAGAAAGATATTTTTTCACCCTTCAGTTTAGGCAGTATCAACTTTATTCACTGCTGTAATAATATATTGCTTAGCCCATTCACTAAATGACAACTTATTTGAAATATCAAATATTTTAATTTATTATTTTAAATATGACTCATAATATTTTCTAGAGCCTGTCAATATTGACTTACACATCAGAAATCCTCTATTTAATTTTATGTAAAATTTTAGACATCACAGATGATCTGAAATTTCTTCTCTCATTGAAAACTTTGGCATCATCACCTAACTATTTGAATTATACTTAAGTTATGTATTATTCAAATAAATGTATATAAAATCAATGCATAAATTATATTCAATACACTGCTCATTTTAACCATTGTTAAAATAACTTATATGATGGGATTTTTATGGGCTGTTTACCATAAAATGTCTAGGAGATAAATGATCATTTACATATCTGATGATCAGTTCTTGAATTTGAAAATAGTCATTATATGTTCTGCTCTTTTGCCTCATGGGAAAATAATAATTTTAATTTCATGATTCTTGTGAAATTATAATTATTATATCTACTTTCAATAATTAATCTTTCAGAATATAAAGCAATATATTTAGAAATTAAAACCTTCACCAAAAAAAAACACAGGGAAAATACATATAATTAGATTAATCTAAAGGAAGATATGTATATGTAAATAAATACTTTAAAAGAAGGTAGTGATAATTAGATTTTTAAAAATTTAGTTTTGAATTTATGTCTAAATTTTACCAATGAAGGCAAATACCTAGAATGTCATTTTTGACTAATGACATTATATTAATATTACATTTGATTCCAATTCATAAGAAAAATATCAGAATTAAATATAAATATGGGTAGAAAAATTCAAAATGTTTGCAATCAGTTAAATTATTTTCAGTTATTCTGGCCTCCTCCTACAGTATAAAATTAGCTGAAAATGCTTAAAATCTATTGGTACCTACTTCTTCCAATATTTTAGTGGTGTACTACTTTCAAACCTAAAATCATCAACTACCTTTTTAATAGATACATGTTTAGATATACCCAAAATTTTACCAATATCACTGCATACTTCTCATTCTTATCTTTCAATACTTATTCCTGAGTTGAATTTGCTTTTACTTGAAATTTATATTTTAATGTTTCTTTAAATAAGGTCTGGAAGAAGAATTTTTTGTTATTTTAGTTAATTTGTAAAATAATATTTGGGATTAAATAAACATCCCATCTCACACATGTATAATGGTTATCTTAATGAGTGTTTACCAGTATCAGTTGCATTTTTTCTACTTATACTTATTCTTTGACTTTGTATCACCCAACTGATTGAATTTATCTTTGAAATGAATTACTCCCTTCATTCTTTCCTTCTCTATTGAAAAAGTAGAATAATACCATAGTAATGATGTCTCATTCAAAGGTAATTTGGAGAGATTTAATTTGTTAGGCTGCATAAGGGAAGTAGTAGAGACTAATCCTACTTATGAAGTGAATTTCTGCTATTGTCAGTTACTGAATAATTCATAAAATAAAAAATACTTCTCACCAATAAAGCCATTGTACTTTTTTAGAGTCAATTTCCTAAATATTTCTTGAAGCCTTCTCTTATTTGGGACAGCAATAATTCCAGCACTAATCAGTATGCAATTATGAAGGTTATATTCTAAGAATGTCTTTTGTTGACTTCCAAGATTCACTAGTGTCAGCTAAAATAGTTTCCTCTTCATTCTGAGAAAACTAAAGGGTCTTCCTCTATTCCAGAAGCTATTTAATTATGTAAAGAACAGTGATTATCTGATTTTGATGAATAAATTATTCTCCATGAAAATGTACAAATTTAGACATTTCTAAATTAATATAATTTTAATGGGACAACTAGAAAAATTCTCTGCTCTTATTAGCAATGATTAATAGAACAATAACTAAGTTTTGGCAGTTCTCTAAATTACTAGAATCACCCTGAGAAACAGATTATGAAATTGTGAATTCACAAAAATGTTGGTAAAGGGCTAACTATAAGCAATAGCTTTAATAGAAAACTGTTTCTACTTAGAAAAATTCTCATCTTCCTTTGCTATGCTGATTATCATGTCATCACTGTCATCATCATCATCATCAAAACTGATACCATGAAGTATCTACTATTTTGCTTACAAAATGCTATGCATTTTATATGATAAATTAATTTTAATCCTTGCAGCAGTCCAAAGACGTCAGTGTTATTATTGTCTCTAATTTAATGCCTTATACAATGCAAACTTTATTTTCCTTGATCCTCATTAAACTCCAATTTCATTAGAATTGCAATTTTGTTTTGCTGTTTTATTATCATTAATATTTTAAGTTGTTTTCAAATTTTTATTTGGATATTTAAGAGAACTGTGTTCAATTTATTAAACCCACACTGAGCTAGGCAATGTTAAAATATATAAAATAAACAAAAAATAGTTCTGATTATACTCAATATGCTATGTGTCTATATAGTACATACTTTCATTATAGGTTTAAAATAAATTAGACTGATCAACTGTACCATTTTAAATGGGAAAAAAAAACAATGTTACTGTCTCATTTCACATGGTATGTATGGTCAACCTAGTCACCTTGTGCTAAATTCAAGGTATCAGTAGGTTGAACATTCATGCCATTTGAAATACGATGCTATCATTATTTTCTGTCCTGTTTAAAACGATATGTTTGGTCAACCTAAAAATAATATTTCTTTGTTTTTGTTTTGCACAAATATTACATTGAATGAGGACTTAAACAATATTTGAATATTTTTAATGAAATTTAAAGCAAACATATATAGGTATAATGCATTAAAATTAAAAATTCTATAAGACAGGGAAAATCATAAAACACAAGATTTAAAAGTCTGAACCAAATGTGATTGAAAAAGAAAACATTCAAGAGGGCTCAGCAAGATGACAACAAGAGAGGAAATCCTGAAAATCTCTCCTGGAAAGTACAATTAAATGGCTCACTGGGATCCAAAAATGGGAAACCCTGAGTGGCACAGTGAAAGCTAAGAGTTCAGTGCATTGAAAGAAAACACCTGAAGGTTAGAGAAAGAGGGGAGGGTGCAGAAACAAATTGAGACCCTACTCAACCTTGGCCTACTGAAAAAACTAGGAAGGAATCAGAGAACACTGGTTGACAAACAACATGATACTGGGCAGGGGTGGGGTAGAGCAGTGATAAGAGTGGAGGCCAGATTGTTGGGAACTGTGCCGTTAGTTGGCAGCAACATGTTAGAGAAGCAATCTGGGAACTGTTCCCTGCGTGGCACAGAAGGTGAGCAAGGCATCTGAACTCCCCTAGGCAGAAATTGAGTGCCCAACTCCAGCACACAGCTCTCTATGCTACAAAACTCTGCCTGAGAATGGGTGCCATGGAAATGAACCACTGAAATATGGCCTTGGATAAAATACAGACTCAAGAGAAGGAAGAAGGCTGAGATGGCAGCACTCATTCTGATCAAAGTAAGTGATCTCAACTTGCATCTCAAAGGCCTCTCCCTTATCCCCAGCTTCCCAATGACTGCAGGAAGAGGAGTGACTGTGGATTACCAAACCCTCAAACAGTGGTGGAGATCATAGATAAGGCTTAGTCAACTTCCCTCACTTCCAAAACTTGCTTTCCAGTATCACCTAGTGTCTGCTCTACAGCAAGAAACCACAAAAATATGATTCAGGAAGAGAAAAAGATCTCCATGGTATTGTAAAAGGTAAAGCTGTTATACTGAAGAAAAAGAACATAGTAAACAATATGAGTACCTTTAGATTCAAAGCCACTCAGAAAGAAGATGAAAAATCTCCAGAGAAGGATCTAACGAAGCTAGAAATTTATGAACTAAATGACATAGAATACAAAGCTGCAGTTCAAAAGGCTCTCAGAAAAATAAAAACATATTGACATAATATCATAGCTGAGATGAATGTTCTCAGAAAGGAAATCTGTGAACAAAAAGAACATTTTAATTAAGACATTCAAACTATAAGAAAGAACAAGATGGAAATTTGAGAGATAAATAATACAATAAAAGAAGTGAGAAATGCAATTACTGCCATAGAAAACAAGGTCAACCAGATGGAGGAAAGAATTAGTGATATTAAAAATTAGAACAGGGAAACATCTCAGAAAAAGGAATATAGGGAATACAGAACAAAAAGGAGTTAAAGAACTCTGTAAGAACTACCTGACTCCATGAGACAATACAACATCAAGATAATAGGATTGGAAGAAGGAGCAGAGGACTCTACTCAAACAAATAGTAGACAAGAACTTTCCAAACCTATAGGAAGATCTGAAACCCCAAATTAAAGAAGAAAATAGGTCCCCTACATACATAAACCCTAGTAAATCTTCTCCAGGACACATTGTACTGAAGATAACCGAAAACCAAAGACAAACAAACAATTCTCAAGGTAGTCAGGAAAAAAAAGAGCTATAACATTTAGAGGTAAACTTATCAAGCTGGCATCAGATTTCTCAGCAGTAACTCTACAAGCCATGAGGGAGTGGAATCAAATATTCAAAATATTTAAAAGAGGGAAACTTTCAGCCAAGAATAAATTATTTAGCAAAATTATCCTTCAGATATGATGGAGGAATAAAGACCTTCTCAGATACACAGAAGTTGAGGAAATTTATCAGCACAAAACTGGCACTTCAAGAAATACTGAAGGAGGCTCTTTGACCTAAAACAAAACATCAGAATAAATGGAATAGAGTTGGGACAACAAAAAAGTAACAAAAATAAATAAAAATAAAGTTTTAAAAGGGAAGAAATGGTCATAGGAAATCCTCATATATCAATCACGGCTCTAAATGTTAATGGACTGCACTCATCAATAAAAAGACAGTGTAGCAGACTGGATTAAAAAACAAAACCCTTCCTTATGCTGTCTCCAAGAGACACACCTTAACCATAAAGACAAACACAGACTCAGAATCAAAGGGTGGAAAACAATATTCTAAGGAAATGGTAACCAGAGAAAAGCAGGAGTGGCCATACTGATATCTGACGACATAAACTTTAGATTTAAAAAGATAACAAGAGACAAAAATGGACATTACATAGTGATAAAAGGCACAATACAACAACAAGAAGACTTGACACTAATTAATATATATGTTCCGAATCAGGAAGCATTAAAATACATAAAGCAACTACTAACAGATTCCAAAGGAGAAATTGACAAAAGCACAATCATTGTAGGAGACCTAAACATGCCTTTAGATGGATAGATCATCTAAACAGAAAATAAATAAGGAAATATCAACTCTAAATGACACATTAGAGGAACTAGATATAATTGACATTTATAGGACACTTCATCTAGCAAAACAAGATACCTTCTTTTCTAGTGCACATGGAACATTCTCAAGGATAGATCATATGCTGGAAGACAAATGTAGTCTCAGCAAATTCAATAAGATTGAAATTATACCAAGCGTATTCTCAGACCACAAAGCTTTGGAATTGTAGATCAATTGTAAAAGGAAAGCAGAAAAAAACCACATATTCATGGAAATTAAACAATATCTTATCTAAATATGACTGGATCAAAGAACAAATAAAAGAAGAGATTGAAAAATACATAGAAACCAATGATGATGAAAATACAATATATCAAAATTATTGGGACACAGTGAAAGCAGTAATAAGAGGGAAATTTATATTATTATAGGCCTATCGTCAGAAACTGAGTAAACATTCTAACATCTCATCTTAAAAAACTAGAAAAGGAAAAACAGAAAACACCCAACATCAGCAGAAGGAAAGAAATAATAAAAATTAAAGCAGAGTTAAATGAAATGGAGAACAGAAAGACCAAATGAAAAATTAATGCTACAAAGAGCTGGTTCTTTGAGAAAGTCAACAAAATTGATAAACCCCTGGCTAGATTAACCAAAGGGTGAAAAGAAAGGATGCAAATATCCAAAATTAGAAATGAAAGGAGAGAAATTAGTACCAATACCACAGAAATACAAAGTATTATAAGGAAATATTATGAAGGGCTTTATGCCAGTAAATTTAACAACCTAGAAGAAATGGACAAGTTCCTAGAAACCTATAGCCTACCTAGACTAAACCAAGAACTGGATGATCTAAATATACCAATCAATAGTAAAAAAATTAAAATGATTACCCACAGCCTTTCTAGAGGCAAAAATCCTGAACCAGACAGTTTCACTAACAAATGTTACCAAGTATTCAAAGATGAATTAACGCCTACCTCCTCAGACTCTTCCAAAAAAATGGAAGATAAGGCTATACTGCCTAACTCATTCCATGGGGCCAACATTAACCTAATCCCAAAGGCTGGTAAAGACAATACAAAAAAGAACTATAAACCAATATCTCTGATGAACACAGATGTAAAAATTCCAAACAAAATATTAGTAATTACAATACAACAATGCATCAAAAAGATCATACATCATGATCTTGTAGGATTTATCCCTGGAGCATGAGGATGGTTCAACATACAAAAATCAATCAATGTGATACACCACATTAACAAAATAAAAAATAAAGACCATATGATCATATCAATTCATGCAGAAAAAGCATTTGACAAGATTCAACATCCATTTATGATCAAAACACTGAACAAAATGTGTATAGAAGGAAAGTATCTAAACATATTGAAGGCCATATATGACAAACTCTCAGCTAATATCATACTGAAATGGGGAAAGCAGAAGCCCATTCCCCTAAAATCAGGAAAAAGACAGTGATGCCCGCTGTCACCACTGCTATTCAATATAGTACTGGAAGTTCTAGTCACAGCAATCACGCGAAAGAAAGGAACAAAAGGTATCCAAATCAGTAGGGAAGAGGTCAAATGGTCATTATTTGCAGAGGACATATTTTTTTAATTAGGAAATTCCAAAGACTCCACCAGGAAACTATTAGAAACAATAAATGAATACAGTAAAGTCACAAGATACAAAATCAACATACAAAAATCAATAGCATTCCTATATACAAACAATGAATCTTTAGAAAAAGAAATGAGAGTCAATACCTTCTGCTATCACAACAAAAAGAAAGATATATCTAGGAATTAACTTAATAAAGAACATGACAGACTCATACACAGAAAACTATAAGACACTTTTGAAAGAAATTGAAGAAGACAGAAAGAAATGAAAATATATTCTGTGTTTATGGATAGGAAGACTTAAGATTGTTAAAATGGCCATATTGCCAAAAGCAATTTGCAGATTTAATACAATACCCATCAAAGTCCCTCAATCATACTTTCACAAAACAGATAAAAGAATTATGATTTGTATGGAACCACTAGAGATCTCAAAATGCCAAAGCAATGCTACATAAAAAGAATAAGGCTGGTGGTATCACACTTCGCAATTTCAATTTATACTACAAAGCATCAATAGTCAAAACAGCTTGGTATTGGCAGAAAGTCAGACACATAGACCAATGGAAGAGAACTGAAAACTCCAAAATAAATTCACAAATTTGTGAACAAATAATTTTTGATAAAGAAGCAAAATATATTCAATGGGGAAAAGACAGACTCTTCAGTAGATGGTGCTGGGAAAAGTGGAAAAACTCTTGCAAAGGAATGAATCTGAGCTGTGAACTCTCACCATACACTAAAATTAAATAAAAATGGATTAAAGACCCCCATATGAGATCCAAAACAATAAACTGTATAGAAGTAAACACTGGTACTAAATTTCTAGACCTAGGGCTCAAGGAGGATTCATGAAACTGACCTCAAAGGCAAGAGAAGTAAAAGCAAAAATGAAGGAATGGGACTATATCAAACTAAAAAAGCTTTTGTACAGAAAAAGGAACCATCAATAATGCAAAAGAGACAGTCAATTGAATAAGAGAAAATATTTGCAAACAATGCATCTGATAAGGGTCTAATACTTAAAATATATGAAGAACTCATATGACTTAACAACGAAAAAACAAACAACCCAATTAAACCAAGGCAGAGGATCCACGAAGAAATACAACTGGCCAGCAGACATATGAAAAATGCTCACCCTCATTAGCTGTCAGGGAAATGCAAATAAAATCCACAATGAGATATCACCTCACACCTGTTATCAATGAGACAAGGAATAACAAGTGTTAGAGAGGATGAGGACAGAAAAGAACTCTTGCACACTGCTGGTGGGAGTGCAAACTGGTACAACCGATGGTGTGAAGGTTCTTCAGAAAATCGGGAATGTAGTTACCATATGACCCAGCAATCCCCCCTATGGGGATCTACCAGAAAACTTGAAAACCTTAGTTTGCAAAGACATATGTACCCCAATGTTCATCGCAGTCCTTTTCACTGTGGCGAAGCCCTAGAAACAACCAATGTGTCCTGTGATAGCTGAATGGATAAAGAATCTGTGTTATGTATACACAATGGAATATTACTCGGCTATAAGAAAAAATGAAATATTGACATTTGTGACAAAATGGATGGACCTTGAGACCGTCATGCTAAATGAAATAAGCCAGACAGAAAAAAAACAAGAACAATATGACTTTACTCATATGTGGAATATAAAACTGAAAGCAACAATGACAACAAAAAGCAAGCAAACAAACAAACAAATTTATGAACACAATAAATAATTTAATAGTTATTAGGGGTTAAGGGCAGAGGGGGATGGGAAAAGAGAGAGAGGGGCAGAAGAGGAGGGAGGGGAGCCAAATATATGGTGATAGAAAGAGAACTCACAGTGGGTGGTGATCATATAATGCAACAAATACACAATGCACTGTAAAATTGTACACCTGGAACCTATGTAACTCTCGATAACCAATGTCACCCCAATAAGCACAACAAAATATTTTATATAAAAATAATATTAATAATAAGGATATGTATAAGAGCAAAAACCAATCAGTTTCAATCTAACATAGTGAAGATAATGTCAAATTTAGAAGTAATATCGTGACAAAGTAGATGAGATCTATGGAAACTTTGTTGTTTAAAACAAAGTGAGGTTACTCAGCAATTGTATGTCTGTTTGGTGCCACTGAATAGTCTCTTTGTCAATGATGATTAGAGGAAAGCAAAATAGAACAACTGTATTTTACTTATGATGAGGACTCATAGAAAGGAATTTTGTTGAATCCCATAAACCTTAGAACTTTTTCTGTTGAATGACAACCATGCTTCACTTCTTTGGCTTTCATGATGCATAGGTGGCTGAATTAATTAGAAATTTCAATCTAGATGGTTTCTGTATCATAAGAACTTCACTTGGAAAAGTCCATAAATTATGCAAGAAAGAACATATCAAATTTTTGTCAAATGAAATTTACCTAATTCAGTTATAGATATCTGCTGCATTTACCTAATTTAAAAAGGGTGATAGCTATACTTATGGTCTTACAAACTGTTATTTCTGATGAATGATAACAATTCACTTACTAGAGTGCCATTTTTGTTTGCAAATAAAAATCCATCTTAGTTTATCAGAAGGGTCACAGTAGCAAAGAGGTAAATTAAATATTCAACTCATTATCTATCAAGGTTAAAAAAAAAGAGAGAGAATTTCTTCTTAACATTACAAAGTGATTTTCTTACAATGTTTAGAAAATGTCCATCATTACACATGTTACAAATATGCTATTTTTTCACATCCTTAAAGTTTGTAATGACACAGAACTATGAATGAATGTGCATCATTTAAAAATATTTGAACATTTTAGAGTTTATGCTTAGCTTTTGTCTAAATGTGTGAAAGTTTTCTTGTAGCTGTACAAAGTCTTGCATGAAAAAGAAGACTAATATACTATTTGCAATCATGCATTATTAAAATAATACATTCAGAAAAGAAAACCGTATTTTATATACATTTAAATACGATTCTAAAAACTTGATAAAACTGTTTTTATTCAAACCTGAGACAACAGACTACTGGCAGCCTTACATTTTCTGGCTGTGTGATTTTCAAATGAACTTATTCTGATTAACACTGTAATGGTACTAAACAAATACATAATAATTATTGCTTAAAATGTAATAACACTAATTATTGACCATACTTTATAGTGAGTAAATAATTGCTATTAATTTTTTAGCATTCATTCTAGTTACATTAATCATGATGAGCTCATTTGACTTTAATGTGAATATAATACTGTGATACCATAGGAATTCCACCATAATTTAAGAGTAAGTAATGTCCACTGTTTCTGAATCACCATGAACTTTTCTCCTAGAATGTGAAGGTCTTCAGAGCTATCTCCCAAATGTGAATTGCTATCCCTCAATTCTTGGAAATAAAAAATGCTTATTAAAATATAAAAAACTCTGGGAAAAGACTTATATCAAGATAAAGATTAAGTTTGCAAGAAAAAAATGACTAAATTTTGCGCATTAGTTATGTGGTGATAATGATAAAAGAGAGTAATTATCTCAATAGTGTGAAAGCATGAGATGACAAGACACAGATTTCCAGACTGTGTAAGTTGCTATCTCCATGATTTTGGCAATTGACAACCTCTACATGCATTAAATTTCTCAACTCCAAAATAAAGATAAGTTCAGTGTCTACATTATAGGATTGTTGAGAGAATTATAGATATAAAAGCATTAAGCACAATACCTGAGACTTAATAAATGATTAATAATACTTAACTGTTAATATTAATAATGTTAATGAAAAGTTAACTTAAAGTAGATGAGATCTATGGAAACTTGGTTGTTTAAAACATCTGTAATAATTTTAAAGCTTTTTTTTGTAGAAATATTAAATGTCAGGCTTAGTCCATTACATTTATTTTATTTTAACTGTTAAGAATGAAATTTTCCTACAAATGGTAAACATTTTGCCCTGCAGTAGGTCAACATATGTTGTTATGATAGCCACTGCTGCATGTCTCCACATTCTCCATCACAATATTTCCTGTGTCTGTCAATTTGCTGCTCATATCAATAAGATATTCTAAGTGTAATTTTTTTCTCTTTTCATCCATCTTACCTTGTTTCAATTTCCATGAGTTAATCAGAGGAATACTTCTTCCCCTACATGTCTTGTTTAAAGTATCTTGTTATCTCAAACTAAGTAATGCTATTTATAACTGAAGAAGAGCGTGGTTTGTCCAAGAAAAGCAAAATATCCTCTTTCAAACTGACAGGTATTCCTTGTTTGCTGACTGGTTAAATTTAAATTGCCTTGATTGGCACACACCTCCAAAACTGAGCCTTTTTTCTATACTAAGTGCTGCTTCTCACAACACTTCTTTACATATGCATGTCATTAAATAATTGTCACTGCACTTTAGTTATGTTTCTTTTAGCTGTGTATATAATTTTCAGCTTGTACAGCTTCTTTTTTCCAAAGATCTAATCTAAAAAGTTATAGTATATGGAACAAATAATGCCTGATGAGTCCTTTGTTCATTTTCCATTTTCTTATTAGTTAGAGAAAATTGTATCAAATGACATTATAATCATTCATCCTCCAGGATTTACTGGCATCTTTGGAAATTTAAGTTCACTTAAAGTCAGAATAGCTTTTTTTATTCTCTTCAATTACATAATCTAGAGTGAAATGTTTTCCTTCCTTTTGCACACTGGTAACAGGATCTATTCCATCTTTTTAATCTTCCATAAAGTCACTCAAAATTACTGTAGAAACAAAGCAAATCTGATTTCAAAATGGAGGATATAACATAAAATTATTAGCCCCAAGGGATTCTTCATGTAGCCAGAAAAAACACGCACACAGCTGTTTTGGTTAAGTCATTACACCATACTTTCATTTACTAATGAATTAAAAAAATAATACCACAGGGCTATATAGAGTAGCATAAATTAGGGTTGGATACTTATAAACACTGCTATGGAAGGGCAACTTGCTGTTTGCATACTTTGTTGCCTGAAAGAAAGCCCAGAGAAAAACAAACTTACATAAATTCTTTGCAGTTTTAAGTGCAATTAAATAAAAAGATTTCTAAGAACTATCATTTAATTTTAAACTACAGGAAAAATTTGTCACTTTAAACATGGTAAGCCATGTTATTTTTGTCCGTATCACAAGCCAACTAGAATGTAAGCTTCCTACAATTCAAACTTCACAGGGGTAAGAATGTTTCTTTGTTTTTGTTTTGTGATATATCTTGATAGTTAGAACAATGCCTGGGATATATACATGAGGAGAGACACAACAAAACTAGAATTTATTTATTAAAAATTGTATATTTATTCTCACATATTTAAACTTCAGTTATCTTCAAAGTACTCTCTGTTTGATGCAATATACTTATTGAGACACCTTTTTTACTGTTCAAACCAGTTTTTGAATTCATCAATTATTATGTCTTTTAGTACTTCTGCCATTGTTTTGCTTCACCTCTTGCACATAGACAAAACGTTTCCCTTTGAGAACTTTTTTCATCTGGGGAAAAAAGAAAACATCAGTTGGAATAATATGGGGTGACTAGGAAGGGTGGGGCATGGGGTCATGTAATTTTTGGTTGAAAATTGCTGAACGCTCAGTGCAGTGTGGGTGTGTGTGGTCATGCCATATGTTGTTCATGTAAATCATCCATCATGAAATGGGCAAATGTATTGAAAGAGTCTCTAAAAAAATTCACTGAAGCTAAACACAGTCTTTCACAATGTCAGCTGGTACACAGATGCAGATATGTTCCTAGAACACTCATTGAGCTGGGGAAGTCTGTACTAGAAGGGGCCCACTCTCCAGAAGATAATTCCAGCTTCTATTGGGTCCACTCTAATACTAATTGAATAAAATCAAAGTTTGTCTCTAAGACATTATGTGGTACATATCTTTTTTCATTTTGATACTAGTTGCTTATGTACTGATCTCCTTGTAAAAAGAGTTATCTGGTTCTTCTAAGTATAGCATGTCAAAAGAAAGTTTGCATTTCCTTTCTCTGTTTCTATAGAGACTGAGTAAAATTATTCTGTATTGTGAATCAGTTAAATATATCAGCTTTGTACCCAAATTTTTGGATTTGTATCTCAGCTCAATCTTCCACTAGCTGTTTTACCAAATTTATACAAAATTTCTCTGTGCTTCTATTGCCATCTTGGGAAAGTAATTTTAATGAGTACCTAAATGAGTGACAAAGATGTATTTAAAATGTGTAGAAGAAAATTTAGCACATAACGAGCATTCAATATAGTGCAGTCAATCTTATTACTGGTGGTATTAATGTGGGACATCTATAATATTTTTTCTCATGTTATATATTCCCATTTTGGTGGTATTATTCCACAGTTTAAAGGTGAATTGTTTTCTTAGCAATTAAGAATCATTTAATTACTCTAAATAATGATTGCATATATATTACATAGCTTATACCATATTGTTATATCTTGTTTTTATATCTATATTTCTATATCCTAGATGATTGCTTTTTTAGGATTGAGACCTTGTCTCATTTATTTCTGTATTCCTAGAAAACAGAACAGTTTCTGATACCTAGATGCTCATAGAGAATATTTTTGCTGATTGGTAAATGAATGCATGAATGAGTGTCTTAACATGCAAGTATTCAGTATCTATATACACAGATCACACTTGTTCTGCTCTGGTGCATACACTAGATTACTTGTTCTGAAAATAATTAGTATACAAAATAAAGATTCAAAGCAATTTTTTGTTTTCACCTTAATTTCTGAATGTAAAAAGAATTAAAGGATGTACGTTTGTGTATCTATATTAGTATATTAAAACATTTTCTTATAAATATATTTTAGGCTTTGTAATTTCACCAAAAAGCAACATTATAAAAAAGTAAAAATTCTAAAGACAAAAATGACTTGATAAGAACAGAACAATTTCATAAAAGAAATTGTTAAAGAGGTTTCTTGTGTTTATTTTTAGTTATAGTTGACAATAGAAAATACTACTAAGAATTATATATGCTATTACAAAGATAAAATCCTTAAGATAAATAACCCCTTATTATTCAGGTTATACTATCTCAATTAAACTTTAGTGTTTGGCATAATGTATCTGAAGTTTAGGTTACTTAATACTTAATTTAAAAATTTAGAAAATGATTTTCTATATTAAAAGGAATATGTAAAATTCTTAGATATTGTAAGAAGGGACTTTGAACAGTAATTCTCTCTACTTTTTTCAAAGAATTTATTTCCTTATATTGAAAGTCACAAGTATATAGCAATATGTTTAGGTAATCTACAAAGTTATTGTTATTTTATGTTGGAGAATCATATATGTAATTTCCTTTGGGAGCAATATTTTTTAAATGTTGATGCACTTCTAGTCACATAAAATGTCAAATGCTCTCAAAACTGTGAGAAGCAAATTTATGTTAAACAAAGACTTTCAAGATTTCAGTATTTAGGTAAGGTAGCAAAACTGAGATTAAATGCACTTTTTTACCTTTTCTGTCACCTTCTCAACACCTATTACATTTTGACATATCTTTTCTATGTTCACAAGCATTTATATATAGCAGTTATAGCTACAATATGTAAGTAGTAGTTACATTATTTTTCAATAATTCATTTTTATACTCAATTAAAAAATTTAATAACCTAATTCAATACATTCAAAGAAAATAATAGTTTTAATTATATTTAGAATCTTGCTATTATTTTTGGTGATGTGTCACTTTATAGTTGATTAAAATAAAATATGAAATATTTGGTACATTTTAAAATTCTAATTAAAACAATGCAGAAATTTGTGCACATTTTTATTTCAAGTTATCAAAATTCAATAACTTTTTAAAATTTAAAATAATATGTAGTTGTAGGACAAATTAGACTTTCAATGCTGAATAGCTTTGTTTTGTTTGTTTTGTTCTAGAAAATCTTACTTAACTTTTAGTTTTAGCCTTATACTGTTAATCTTTTGTTTAATACACTGTCATTTTATTACTGCAAGTTTTTGAAGTAGGTTTTTTTGTGTTTTCTATGAAAGTTAATTCATGTTTATATATGTTACTTTGGGTAAAACTCAAATAGGTAAAATGTTTGACTCTAAAGGCAGTAGTGAATGCAATAAATCATTTAGATTTTTATTGTTGCTTGTTTTAATTTTAGGCTTGCTAGTTTGCTCTTTCATAATGTTATTAAACTGATTACAAAAACATTACTTTTCCATAATGTTATTAAACTGATTACAAGAAGATTAATGCGTGTCATTCAGCTATCATAATCTTAGAAATTTTATTTAAAGCCACAAATAGGATTTCAGACTTTAATAGATTTTCTTGTCAAAATCACTTATATTTACATAAAAAACACTCTTTTCAAAAATTTCATGAAGTTTTAAGTTCATTTATTCAAAGTTCTTAAGCTCTGATGATTGCCCCAGCTAAAAATAGTACAGTCTTTATGATGTTCCTTTTAGAGCTGATGGATGCCAGGATCTGTACATGAAATGTAAAATAATTGATAACATGAAGAGAAAGAACACAGTCTCCTACGGAGATTAAGTCTTTAACACCAGGACTAGCTTGTCTTGTCTGAGTTTGGAATAATAGATTCCTCCAATCTAGCATGACAGTCCGATGACAGTCTTTATCTTTCATTGTCAGTTAAAATATGGGGAAGAAGTTTCCTTGAAATGTTCCCAAAGTATCAGACATACTACAATTCCCAGTTGTGCACTTGTTTGCAAGGCAGAACCAGAATCAGCTAGAATATGAAACTACTTAGTTATACAACAGTGACCTGAGAATTTCACAAATGTGAACTCACCCACTGTGTTCTTCCAACCATATCCCCTAACCTATCATCTAACAGTTGAACAATGAAGATTTCCCATCTTTGAAGTAAAAATAAAATACTGAATTGCTAATGTTTTATTTTAATATTATTCTTGTCTAGTGTTTAAGAAACACTTTAAAATATTGTAACCACCAGGGGTTTACTGAATTCATTTTGAGTAACAGCTGGTAAAATGATCAGACTCTGAACACATATGCACATTTTAAGCTTTATTTTTTGCCAATATGTTAAGAATATCTCATTTTTAAAAATTACAGTAGCTGTCATAAGATATTTAAACCTTTAAAAACATTATTTGAGATAAAATTAAGTTAATAAAATCACTGCTAAAATACCATTACTTACATTTACTTATCTTTAATGCAAGTATTTATACTGATATTTGCTTAATTATGAAACACATTTTATAAGGGTTTATGTACACAGTACAAGCTGAAACATAATGATAACATAAATTCAATGTAAGGTGAATTTCATATATGAAAGATCTATGGCCATAAATATATATTATAAGCAATAAATACTGCTTCTGACTTATTACAAATTTTAAAAAATTCAATTTAAAATTACATAAGTTTTGTTAGGCATAGTTAGAAAATAGTCCATGATAATGAAGGGAATGTGACTTTTTTGAGTCTTCGTTTTTCTTACTACTTTCAAGTCAAATTAAAATTAATATACAGAGAGTGTATTAGATTAATAAAACTGAACAATAAACACATGAGTTGTATTGTATTGTTTTTCAAAAATATGAAAAGAAAACACTGTTTAATTAACAATATTCTTGCCCTAATGCTACTTCATTTTTAGGTCCATACAAATATTAGATAAAATTTCAACTATATATATTTATTTTGACCTTCATTATATTTCTACATTTACTAATGAGACTTAAAGATCAGGTAATAAATACCATTGAATACCATAGTACTCATAAGTCTTTTAATTGATCTTTCTGCTTCTCACACAAGTAACATCACTTTGTTCCCTCCACAAATTTGATATTATCAAAGAATTCTTTATTACTTTCTTGCCACATACTATGTTGCATTCTTAAAGATATGGTCACATTTTTCTGATTCATTTGTCCATCCATCCATTCTTTCATTCAACAAAGCTATGCAGACTATCTACTAAGTGACAAGTGCTTTTCTGGGGCTTCAATAGCACAAGTCTTTTCTTTGGGGAAAGATTCCTAAGAGGTTTAGAATTTTCTCCAAGACACGTAATGTGAAAAAGAATTCTCTATTCTGTAGAAATGTTATAGCTCTCACAGTCTGTGAAAATTTTATGAGTTTAGCCATTTTAGATAAGTATCATTTCATGGCATATCTTGTCTCAAAAACTGGATCACACTTTTTCCATAACACCGCAATCAATAGGGCATTACACTTAGTTGAAGTTTAGTAAATATTTGTGGAGTGTTCTCTCTACCCAGATCTCCTTTCCTCCAGGTATTTATTTTACCTAATTTTTCACTTTATTTAGGATTCTGCCAAAGTATGATTTTATGAGAAGGGGTTTTCACAAAAGCACTCGGGGAGCGGGGGGTCTCAGGATGGTGGTGTAGTTGCTAGGTTTTGATGCTCACAAAGCTGCAGCCTGGGTTTGATTCCTAGCCAGGGAACCACCAAAAAAACAAAAACAAAAAAAGTACTCTCTAGAATAGTACATCCTACCTCACCACCCTCTATTCTCTTAACTTGTTTTATTTTACTTCACAGTACATGTCAACTCTCTGGAATATTAAATATTTGTTAAGATTTTTTTTCCCATAATATAATGTATAACAAAAATTCTGAGAGTGAAGACTGTGCCTGTACAACTATATTATGTATCTTATGCCTCATAGTGGCTGGCAAATGTTGAATGTTCAATGAATCTTTGTGAAATTAATGATAATGGTTTATTATTTCCAGGAGACATAATTCTACTATATTTCTGTTAGAAGTAAAAAATGTAAGGAACATAAATCTTATTCTAATTTATAGTATATGCTGTTTCTTTTAGTTATAAGTTAATAAAATATCAAAAATTGTTTCAAAATTTATAGCTGGATTTTCAAATACATGGAAATGTGGTATATGTTGACTGGATCATAAAAATATGAACTGTCTAGCTCTAACTTGAATGCTGACAACTTTCTATCCTGAGGATATAGTATGTATATTTTTAAATGCCAAGAGCAAATTTAACTGCTGCTTTTGGGATATAGAAAATTTCAACTATGCTCACATGCCATTTTTTTCAGAGTCCTTAAAAAAGTAATAATCTGGTTTATATCCACATTTTATGATAATTCTTATATAAATTATCTTATTGCATCATTGTTTCTGCAATTTCTTTTTCCTTTTTCTCTCAAACATACATAGGTTTAGGGCATGAATTATATATTCACATACTTTATATGATGTATTTAACATATAAAGTAGACTGAACAGATAGCACATTTTACAGTTTCACTTAAGCTGTGAAATAATGGTTCTAGAATTTGAATATAAAATTTTTATGCTAAATTTATAAGTTGAGAAGTCTTTCTAATATGTCATAATACTAGATCCATCCTTAATGTATGATCTGCCTAAATTTAAGTTTGTTCTAATAATGAAAATGTAAATTATTCAATTAATTTTAAAAAGGTGACTCTAAGTCAGCCAAAGAAGAAAAAATTTATTAGTCAATTCTGGTAATTTAGTCAATCGGTAAACATTTTCCAAATTATTATTGATATTTTAGAGCACAAATTTGAAGTATGAATCTAGTCTGTCTCTTATTGTAAAAGGATGATTTTTTCCTTTGGTTCATTGTCTCTTGAAGAAAATAATTTAGTCAAGAAACAGTTTGTGAAAATATAGAAAAGTTAATTATAGAAAAGTTAAAAGTTAAAAAGTACTCTCCAAGATGATGGAGCAGACTGGCCCAAGAGCAGGAAACAGTCCCCCTCCTATTGTTTGGGAATTTTTTATCTCTGGGTGTAAGCTTCTCCCTTTCTTTCCAGCCAAAGCTGAATAATACTATGACTTTGGAAAGTAGGGCTTACAGTTGAATAGATGGGGCTTTTTCCTTTTTCAATTTGAGTAGTTAATAGTGGGCCCAGGGCTTACACCTAAATTCAGGGCATCTGTTAATGGTCCTTCTTACAGGAATGTTCCCCTTCCCACATTCCCTCTCTTTTTTAATTAGAGGCAACTGATATTGGACTGGGGACAAACCTTCACCTTCTGCTTGTTGCCTAACAGCTGCAGAACTGTCTGTCCCCCATGCATTCCCCATGACATCTTAAGGCAGGAGCTAATGTGGAGGCCATGGAGGACATAGAATATCTAGAAGACAGAATTTACCCTCTCTTGGGGGTACTGTTCCTCCCTTCCTCATACACCTCACATTACCCTGTATGGCCTTGGAGGATGGCTGATTAGTCAATGACAGGTAAGATTTCTCCAGGGAGAAACAACCTAAGACTGGGACAGTCACATAAGGGCCATCAGGAGAGAGTTTGGGATTTACAGAGGTGAGGCACAGCCCCTCACCCTCTCTGAAGTTAATCCCTTACCCTCTGGCTGCCTTGCTTCTCTTGTATAACTTAGCCTAAAATCTGATGGGATGAGCTCAGCTATTACTTCCCTTAATGGATGTTTTTATAATAACAATGACTCCATTCCTTAGGGCTATGTATATGCATAAAGGCACACCTCATTCTAGCCAATAAAAGCTGTGCATTGGCCCAATTTGAGGTGCCCAGCCTATGAGGCTGGGGTCCCTTGCCCCAGCTTGTAATATATTTTTGGCTACTGTCTTTCATCACTTTGCATTGCCCTTCCCATTTTCCCACTGTTTGTGTTGTGCTGGACATGACATCTGCTCACATCTATCTTCCTGACCACTCTGTTATTATCCCCTTCAAGAGTTTGAGACTCTAAAACCTTTTAGGAAAATGGACAGTATATCTTTTCTGTAGCTACTTCCTGCTGAGAGAGGGTGAAGTCCTAATCAAGGTCTCACCCTCTTCTGTCAGGAAAAAGATGTCCTTTGTTCCTAGGCAGGTGGGAGATGGAAGTTGCAATCAGCCATGTGGAAAAGAGACTGGTGTAGCTATGGGACTTCTATCACTGGAAAGACAAATTGAAATTCCTGGAGAGTCATCCTTTTAAGTGGAACTGCTGTAACCTGAAGGAAATATACTTGACAAGTAGATTACAAAGATGTGGGTTTAAATATTAGTAGGAGTAATATACATATAGGCCTTAATAAGGGTAGAAGTCAAGTTATGGGAGGCAGAACATCTCTTAATGCCTGCCAGATTGATTTAGCCATTGGACTTTTCTTTGCAAAGCTATAAAGCCACATTGTCTAATTTACAAAAGTGTTAGTTTTTATTCCCAAAAGTGGCTAGGAAAGTAATAAAACTAAGAAAATCAGTCTTTTGTTGATGATTATGGAAAAAATAACTTAATCTGGTAACCTTTTAAATAGTAGTCTGAGGTCTTCTAAAGGCTCACACAAGTACTGGGACTTGGTTGGCAAGCCCCTTTTTTCATACTCCCAGGGCTTTATTCAGAAGGGATGTATCCAACTAGAAACTCAGCACTTTAATAGCTGTAGGGGTAGAAAGCAGAACAGTAAAAGAGCCCTTCCAGGTGGGGATCAGTTGAGATGTGAGGGTGTCCTACAGTGACTATTTGGCAATATTTGAGAGAGAGAGAAATAGAATAGCCCCAAAAATGAGTTTAGTACAGAATAGGTGGCACTTGTATTAGATAAAGCAGTCAGCAATTGAGTTTTATCTCTCATTCTTTTGTTTTCCTCCCCTCCTTTTTCTTTCTCCCTGACATTTTTTTTTCCTTTTTGTCATCCTAATTGTAAAAGAATGAAGAAGCAATTTTAAGTTCTAACTTAGTGCTGGTTCCTAATGCTAGCTTCTGTAAATTTTTCTGATATCTAGGGCAGATTGTATGATGAACTGGTCCTTAAGTATCAATTTCTCTTCAAGGTCTACATTCACATATTTAGTAAGAGATTCCTTGAATTGTTTAAAAAAAAAACATGGGACTTTCAAAGGGTTCTCAATTTATAGTAGCCAGCATGAGGTAGTTAGTTGGTTTATTCTTATTTTGTCTGAGGTCTTCTATTTAACAAAGGGCTATGTGATTTTATAACCAGGTGCCTTCTCTGGGGTCATAGGCCCAGTTGGGATTAGTATTAACTATATTCATGGTACTCATAGGATAACTAGGGTTGGTCATAAGGAGACTATCAGTAAAGCAGTTTGCACCCTCTGTAATTGTTTCTCTCCCTGTCTTAGAGAGAGTTTGCTTATGATAACATTAACATCTTTCCCAGAGGGTTCAAGGATTAAGAGTCAGCTATCTTGCAGGCACTGCAGAGATCATAATTGTCTCTGAAAGCCATAAAGATCTGGACACATGGCATTTATGTCTATTTTTCTAATCTGCAACAGAAGTGATTGCAAAATAATGTTATAATTTAGTCTACCATTCTTTGGCCAATTTTCCCCATCCTCTGACTTACATCAAGGAAAATGTGAGCCACTTTTTTTTTTTTAATGCAGCTGAGTAGGGACTCCCAAGGGACCAAGTTCTGGTTACCCATTTCTAAGAAAAGACCGATTACCAATCCATAAAAAAGACACAGTGGAAGGTGGGAAATAGGGCATCCCCTCAATTCCCAGCTCTGAAAGTTTTCTGAGGCAAAGCATCCCTTAGCTCAGACCCTGGCATGGGCTGATGATCATGCTCTGTAGCTATGTACTTATGTGAACATTACCATGGGCTCCTATAGTGTAGAGAAATATTGCGTCCCAACATGGCTGATAGCCTGGCCTGGGACCTCCTCAGAGTCACTTCCTGGTTCTTCTTCTCCTTCAACTCCTGTTCCTGCCAACCATAGTGCAAGCATGGGAAACTGATGAATATTATGGACATGCTATTCTATAAATTTCCCCACCCTGCCTTTGTTCAGGGCTCAGACTTTGGAAACAACTTTTCTGAGCCCACAGGTGTAAAATAAACAACCTGAACTTGCATGTGCTCTGAGTGCTGCTTGGTCTTTCCAACAGGTGAACAGGTAGAGCCTTTCTGCAACACACTCTTTTTCTTTCTCTCTCTTGGGAATCTTTTCTTTGGAGACTATCAGGAGAAACCTAAGGGAGGTACCTGGGAATTGATGGTTCCCAGCTGGGGAACTTCCCGGTGGAACTGGAAGCCCAGAACATCTCTGGGGTCCTCCCTATAGCCTGTACATGTGAGAGACTCCTGTCGTTCTTTCTCACTCACTCTCTCTTCTTTTCTCTCCCTCTCTTGGGAACGCTTTCTTTAGGAATCTTGGGAGGTATTGGTGGAGTAGGTAGCCCAGAACAGCCCTGTGGGCATCTCTGTAACCTACATGGGCATTGGACTCATTCACTCCTTCTTTTCACTCTCCCAGGTCTTGGCTCTCTGCCCCTTCTCCCTTAGGAGGGCCACTAGCTACCCTAGCTGTTTGCCTTTTCTCTAAGATTACTTCTTTCACCCATTCTGTCCACTCCACCTCTTCTTTCTGGGATCAGGCCATTCAAATCAAAGTCTCTTTCTTTTCAGGAGCCCAGAGTTTAGCACTCAGCTGCTTAGCTGATCAGCGCTTAATTCACCTGGCCTGAGGCACCAAACTCCTGCTTGAATGATATGGTGGTACAGCGTCCCGCTAGGAAGCCAGTCACCATGGTGCAACCTCATGTACAGCTTTGAAATTGCTTGTGAACAGTCAGAGTAACCAGCACTCACACACCCACATACTCACACCCTCAGTGCTGGCCCAAACCCCCAATATATATACAGGATAATGCTCTGTGGGCTGTTCTCAAAATAGCATGTTGTTGAGGTGCAGGCTCATGTGGCTAAGCCTCAATTAGAACAGCATAATTAGGATGGCATGGGAAGGCAAGGACAGGAGAGACAAAACCCTAAGGCAGCTTACAGCATGGGGGAATCCCCTTCTTGCTTTTTCTCTTCCACCCTCTCACTCAGACATTTTGAGGTGTCTGTTGTCTGCTCCAACCCTCCTTGCAGACCATGCAGCATGGATGGGAGATAAACCAGAAATATCACCAGGGCACAGCCACCTTTAAGTGCCTTGGCCTCTATGAGAGCTTCCCAACACAGATATGAAAAGGCGCAAACCTTTCTTTTGCCTTTGCAAACCAGAGCTTATACCTCTTACTCACTCTGTTTGTCCCACTGGCCATTTTTCCTGCTTTCTGTACAGCCCCCATTACCTGGAAATCACCTCCCTTGAGTAGCTCTGGCAAAAGTATCTTTGCCTAGGGTGTAGCCCAGACAGTCTGTGTTTCTAAACCCTTCACAACTGCCTGACTTGTCCTTTTCTCCAGTCTCAGTCCAATGCCTGTTTGAAATCAACTAGGGGTATAACTGGAAACCTTTGATAAGTACTTTGGCTTGTAGGAGGCTTAAGACCTGCCTGGGACTGAGAAAAAAATCTTAGTGCAAGATCATCCTCATAGTGATTTTGCTTGCTGGAGTAAAGTTGCACTAACATTTTGCCTGCCTAGTTTTTTTTATCATAAATTAGTTTTTCTTTGCTGTCTTGTGTATGTATGGATTTTTTTTTTTGTTTCATGTACATTGTGGCCTTTTAGGGTTAATAGCCCCATGACCATGATCAAATCTATGTGTAATGGTCAAATCCAGGTACAATGGTCAAATCCATGTATAATGGTCAAATTCAGATGTAATGGTCAAATACAGGTGTAATTTGTGTGTCCTGGATGGGTGCAATTAGACTAAGCATCCAGAAACAATGTCTGTTCAGTGTCCATATATATCTATATATCCAGATTTCTGTGTGTGTGTGTGTGTGTGTGTGTGTGTGCGTGTGTGTGTGTGTGTGTGTGCATACGCGCGCACTTGCATGCATGCGTGTATGTGCAGCCATTTTAATTCTAAGATTAACAATGGGATTTAAAATCAGCCCCAAGTAAAGGTCCATTAGACAGGATATTGGTAAATGGTAAACGTACAGTTTTAGGCCATTAACAAACAGGAGAATTGGTGATCAATTACAATTCTGCTTGACCTCTGTACATATGATTTAGATTCTAAGGACAGCTGGCTTTTAAATAGCTTTTTTCTTGAACTCTTATGCTATTTTGCAGTTAAAATGATTTCATCAAAGAATCTAGGAACTAGGATGAGATTACTTGTATGCAAGTTTTTATGATGTAGTGCAATAGAAATTCTTAAAAAGGTCACTAAATTGATAGTTCAGAAAACAGGGAAATCCACTTGTTTCCTGGTTCTTTTTTAATTAGACACCAACTCTGTCTTCAGAGACTGGGTGGGAAAAAGTAAAAGTCTTATAAGGTTTTTTCCCTCACTGGTAACTTTCAAGGTCTTACAGAAAGCCAAAATGTAAACAAAGCTCTCCCTTGGTTGGCAAAGAGTGTAAATCTGCCACTATCTCTTGAGGAAGCAACTAAAGAAAAAGTGGGGCAGGGGGGTACTTTTAAAATCAAGCCTCCCAAGCCAGCATTTTAGCCTCCTTAAAATTGCAGGAAACAAATAAAAAACCTTGTGTTCTCTTTGAAATTGCTATTACAGTTCCTTTGTGTTTGCAGATTTCCAATAGAAATGCTAATTGTCCACCTTTTGGTTGTTAGTAAACTTAAGTTTTTAAGGGTTATAGGTATAAATTAAGGCATGTAGTTCTAAGGTCCTAAGAAAGGCCAAAGACATTTGTTTCAATGTCTATAGCAACTGAGACAGGGGAAAAGAGGAAAAAAGGAACGGTGAGACCAGAGACAAGACAAGAGACAGGCCAGACTTTTGGTCACAGCTATAGAGAGACTAAGACTAAAGCCACCTCAGGGACACACAGAAATCTCAGAAAAAGAATACTAGGTAAAAGGAGCCTGCTTTGGGTGTGGAAGCCCAGACCCCTGAAACAGGGAACACCCTAGTCATCCAAAGAAGCTGTGCCTTCCATGCAAACTAAAAGGCCATGAGAGGAGGAATGTTTCCTTGTTCTGAAGGAAGCAAGGACCAGCTCCCACCCTGCAAGTGGCTGCAATCAACTGGACTGGGCCCAACCTTTTCCAACAGCTCCCAAGGAAAAGGCAATTCTCACGACAGGGGAGGAACCATGAGTGAGCCTTGATGTGGCAGATAAACTGGTTAATTTTCTGATTAATATTAGAAGCCATTTACTCTGTCTGAGCCACTCACTCTGGACCTATTTCCTCTAAAAGCTGCAGGTTGTAACAATATATTTGGATTTCTAATCAACCTTTTTCTTCCCAGTGGCCTATACCTTAGAGAAATGTAAGACAAGCCAATCAGACTTTAAGAAGGGACTACTCTATACCCAGCCAGTGAGAGAAACTTAGAGGGATTATTCAAAACTATCAAGGTAAAGAGAGGTCACTCTACTTCCTTTTAAGGAATCACAGGAGCCAATTTAAGCAATCCCTGCAAGGGAGGGCACTTAGGGGCACATTAGATGAGATACTCTCTGAGATCTGGACAGACATTAGGTGGGAAGGTTACGTGCTAGCAAAGAATTACAGGTTCCATCTCAGAGTTCCAAGTAACAGCCACTTTAAAAGCTGGTTACATCCTATAGCCAGCAAGGGAAAAGGAAGGGACTAGGGAAAAGGAAGGGACAAAGATGAGATGATGTCTCCCCCCTGCTAATAACATGGAGAGGGAAGGCAGAGGGATCTTCCTCAGCAAATGAGCAATTGTGCATGAGTCCTCGGTTTGGGGGGAACTATTGTTGTGGAAAAGCTCTGCCTTCTGAATGTTGTGGAAGTCTCTACCTTAAGTGGTATTCAGAGTACTTGCAAGTTCAGGTTGTTTATTTTATGCTGGCAGGCTCAGAAAAGTTGTTTCCAAAGTCTGAGCCCTGAACAAAGGCAGGGTGGGGAAATTTATAGCATAGCATTTCCATAATAACATCAGTTTCCTGCGCGTGGACTAGGGATGGTGGAAACAGGAATTTAGGGAGAAGAACCAGGAAGTGACTCCAGGAAAGGTGGTCCCAGACTAGGCTATTTGGTCATTTTGGGAGGGAATATTTCTTTACATTCCCTTCTTTGATGCCCTAGTGAGGGGACATGCTCTTCTATAGGGCATCATTATCCTCTAGTGGCCAAAAGCCTCATGGGGCTAATATTCTGGCCATGGCCCTGTTGGTTACAGTGTTCTCTAAAAATTTCAACAAGGAGTTAATCAAGCAAGGGCCAATGTAGCCAGAATAACAATAGTGATCAGTGGGCCAGCTAATAGTAAGAGCCATGATGACCATTGGCTGAGATTTCAGGGTCAGAAGCCCTCTAGTTCCCATTTTCATTGTTGTATTCTTTCCCTTAGTTCCTTGACCTTGCTGGTAACAATTCCAGAGTGATTTAAATAATAGCAACATTCCTCACCTAGGAAGAGGTAGGCACCCCACTTCTCTGCAGTGAGGAGGTCTAGAGCATGCTGGTTCTGGAAGGTGGCCACTGCTAATGAGTCAATCTGACTTTGGAGGGAGAGAAGAGAGTCTGCTACTCTCTCCATGTCCTCATTGAGTTCCTGTAATGGTTTATAATATAACTTGAATGAGGAACTAAGCCACCCTCCCCTATGACATTTGGTGGGCATATAGGTATAGGCAGTGAAGATTTTGCCCATCCAACAGGGACAGTTTGGTTCAGAGGTGAATAAAGCTGGGGTGAAGAGAAGGATAAGCAATTAAGGGTAAAGAGACACCCCAACAGGCTACAATACCCCAGAGCAAGGGAAAGTCTCATCCTTAGTCCAGTCTATCAGAGTTGCCACTGAAAGTCCAAGTCCCAGAATTAGGGCACTGAGTCCCATAGTAGCCAAGAACCACGGTGTGCAGGGGTCCATCAATGATGGGGCGATTGTTCAGAGGTCCCGCGAGGCAGTCTGCAGTGGAGTTGGATCTTGAACATGTCTGCTGAGTTCTGTTGAGCTCTCCAAGTCTGCAGGTTTTCCTCTGAGTGGGCCTTTTTTACCCTAGAGTGATGGCCCCACAGGATGATTTCTGAAACTTCAAGAGAGTAGGGGTTGTTAAGATTACTGTGTGAAGTCCTCCTCAATGTGACCTGAGGGATTCCTTTTTCCAATCTCTGACCCAGACTAAGTTGCCCTCTTGAAAGGGGTGGACAGGGTCACTAAGTGCAATGGGGGCCTTCTCTGTAGTATAGCATCATAACCCTGAGAGGACCATCCCTAGGGCCTGGAGTTGTTCCACTATACTCTTGTCACCTAATTGATAGAAGTTTCCTGACCTACTCCCTGTAGACCCATTTCTTGACTGAATGTGACTAAAGTCTCTTAGGGTGCGGTTCATACACCCTACTTTCCCTGAACTCTGGGACCTGTAAACAGTGTGGAGCTTCCAAGTGATGCTGAGTGACTCTGTCAGGATTTGGATGATTTCTGCTATAAATTCTGTTGTCTCTGTGTTTGGTGTCCTGTGGTCGTATCAGTCCATTCAAAGGCAAAAAGAAGCTGGCTCTGTAGAGCAAACCAGAGGTAGAAGAAAGCATCTTTGAGGTCTAAGTAGGTAAACCACTTGGGAGACTGATGGACATGGCCGAGGAGAGTGTGAAAGTTTGGAACCACAGGGTACAAAGAGATAATAACCTTGTCAATTGCCCAAAGATCCTTGACCAGCTGGTATCTTCCCACAGGTTTCCTTACTGGCAGCAAGGGAGTGTTTAATCAGGTATTCCTGGATGCCAACTTGGGCCTTCTGGGAGATCGGATACTGTTGTTGCCTTTGTGGGCAATGATAATCAAGGCCCGGTTGTGGGCCAACCCAGGCAGATTGTCTTCTGCCCACACTAGCGGATACATGATATGCCCCCAGCTTGGAGAACATGTCTCATCCCAGAAGAGGGATAGGGCACTCCAGCATGTCATGTGCTCCTACAATGCACAGAGGTGTGTCCTGCAGAACTGCTTTTGTGCAGCACAGTCCTCTGTCACTCCACAGATAGTGGCTGTCCATTCACTGAGTGGCCCTACTGGGTGGTTACTACAGAGTGTTTGGCCCTGGTGTCGACCATGAAAGTCATAGGTTGGTTTCTACTTTTACTTTGACTAGGGCCCAGCTTCTGGGATCAGTGACCCCTGCTGGGGCATTTTCCTCTAGACATTGGCGGGCCTCCCTTAAGATCCTTTGTCTCGCTTCAGTCTTAAAGAGAGTCAGCAATAGCTGCTGACAGTCCTCCCAGGTGGGGTGGTGGGTCTGAAAAAGGGACTCTAGCAGGTTGATCATTGCCTGTGGTTTTTCAGAGTAGGACAGGGTGTTGTGTTTCCAATTTAGGAGATCAGTAGTGGAAAGGGGTTGATAATACATCATGGTTCTCCTGGGTTGCTCAGTGCCATCTTCGTCCATCACTCCTGCTCCCTGAACTCTCTCACTGGCATTTGGAGGGCTGCCGGACATGGTCAGAGTCTTGTTGCCAGCCCTGGGAATGTGGGGTCGCCTTCCTCCGGGGCTGGCTTCAGAATGAGCAGGTTTGGTGGGTCTGGTGGAGGGAAGGGAGAATGTCCACGGATGGGTTCCCTGGGGCCGTAGGTCTTGGCGGGACATATGGTGGAGGTAGAATCGGCTCCTCCTCAGGGTCACTCACACAGATTTGGGGAGTGTCCTTATTTGGTTGAGGCTTCTGACCTAGTTGGGTTTGTGCCACAAAGACCCTAGCCTGTCCCTGAGTATTGCAGCAGAACTGCACCTATGGTGGAAGTATCTGGGCGACTTCCAACCAAGTGTCTATATATGGGAATTGGTTTGGGTACCCTGGCACCTCTGTAATGACCTGCCCAATGCGACAGACCATTGGGATATCTAGTGTCCCCTCCAATGGCCAACTGACCTGGAACGTGGGCCATTCGAGTTCGCAGAGGGTTTGGAACTTGCCAGGGGTCATCTTAACTCCGTAGTCAGTAGAAAAGCCCTTCCCAAAGTTTTTCAACATACAGTCTAACGCCGTGGGTTTACTGTCATGACCTCATGTTTCCCATGACCAGTTTCACAAGACAAAGAGAAAGGGTGCCTCCTGAAGGAGATCTCTCAAACACACACCTGGCCACATCCCTCATGGGACTTTGAGGCATGTCTTAGCTTCTTAGCTAAGATTTACTCATATAAGCTCTGGGCCTGGTTGTCCTCTTGAGAATAAATCACCATTATGCTTTATGATGTCAACATGCAACCACAGGTTAGGGCCCACTCGGACTCCATAGCCAAGGCCATGGAGCCACAAAATGGACCAATGGACAAAAGCCTCCACGATCCTCACTCACTAACACATTCACACATTAATTCAGAGGTTATAATATTCCTGCCCAGCCAAATTTCTGACTCTGGGACTCCTGTGAGTTCCTGGGAGATGATCACGCTCCCCTTTCACCCACCTGGGTGAGGTTAACTGAGTGGAGTCCCAGGCCTTACCATACCCAATGTCTGGTTCAGAACCTGTCTTGTCAAGCCTCCCGTGAGTCCAGTGGTGATCACAAAATGGGGTCAATTGGAGGCAGCCACCTCAGAGACTACCTAAGTGGGCAGGGTGCACCTTCTCCTCCACACCTCCTCCCACTCTCTGCCACCTGCGCTCCCCCAAACCAGTGGCTGCAAAAGGGCCAGTCAGGAAACCAAAATGTTGTGGAAAGGCTCTACCTTCTCAACGTTGTGGAAGGTTCTACTTGTTCACCTGTCAGAAAAACCAAGTGGCACTTGGAGTACTTAGAAGTTCAGGTTGTTTATTTTACACTAGTGGGCTCAGAGGAGTTGTTTCCAAAGTCTGAGCCCCAAACAGATGCAGGGTAGGAAAATTTATTGCATAGCATTTGCATAATAACACGTTTCCCGGGGAACAAGGGCTCAGGGAGAAGAACCAGGAAGTGACTTGGTGGGGTGGGATCCCAGACTAGGCTATTGGCCATGTTGGGAGGCAATATTTCTCTACAAGAGAAAGAGATGTAGCAAGTCATGTATCAAACATTCTAGGGAGACCACGGGGAGTGGTCCTGAATGCTTGTGAACTGTGTTCCTACATGTCACACGGTCTTTTTCTTGTGCTTGGTCAGACCTGTGCTTAATGCCCCAGACAGCATCTGAGTCATCCCGTCATGGTAGACTTCTTTAAGGTGGGAGATGCCCTAATGGCTTTTATATATATCACCCGTGCCCACCAACTTTCTCAGCTGATGGTGACTTGATCATAGAAAGAAACAGAAAGTTAGGAAAAGTGAAGCAGTTTGGGTAGGGAGGCCCTTGCTTATCTGGAAATAATCTGAGTCATGTCACCAGGAAGATGTTACTGTGAAATGATGTTTTTCCCTCAATTCTTTATCTCTTCAAGGAAAGAATTCAGTCAAAAGACTGTGAAAATATAGAAAAATTAAAGTTTATTATAGAAAAGTTGAAAAGTTAAATATCAAACTCCGAGATGGTGCAACGGGCTGACCCAAGAGCGGGAAGCAGTCCCCCTTTCATTGTTTGGGAATTTTTGTATATCTGAGTGTAAGCTCTTCCCCCTTTCCTTCCTGCATGATTGATCTTTCTATAAAGGGCCAAAGATGCATAATAATGACTTTGGGAATTTAGGCCTATGGTTGAATAGGGGGGGCTTTTTCCCCCTGTCAATTTGAGTAGGTGATAGTGGACCAGGGCTTACTTCTAGATTCAGGGCATTTATTAATGATCCTCCTTACAAGCAAGTTCCCCTTCCCACATTCCTTCTCTTTATTTTTTTTAATTTAGTGGCAACTTATAATGGACCTGGACAACCCCTTCTTTTCTGTTCATATCTACCTCTCTGCCCACTCTGTCATGTCTACTGACTTCTTTTTTCTTTCTATTAAAGTTGTTGGGAGCCATGCAGGCTGGCTTTAGGGAAGCATAACTTGTTTTACTTCTGCATCTGGAGGGTGAGTACTTGGAAGAATTGCCTCGGGGAACTGACTCCCTCTCATTTACTCTGACCTTCAAGTTAACTGGTAGATAATAAAGGGCGTGTACTACTCACTGAGGTATGTGGCTGATCCGGCCAGTTCCTTGGGAGACACAAAAGAAAGATAACTGGATAATGGAAGACATGGCCCTAGGAAAATTGACCTCCTTTGTTTGCTCTGACCTTTAGGCTATTGGTAGAGAGTTAATGATAATTGATGATCTGCTTTTGAGGAAGGAAATGCAAATTTGTTTCTGCTGTATGTATATATTGGTGAGGAAAAATAAACTCGGGGCTTCAGTATTTACTGGAGTCCTCCTGGTAACTCTCTTCTCTGTCTCTTTTCATTAATCCTCACTCCCCCCCTCAGGCTGTTTGATTCGTCAGCTGGTTCCGATATAAAGTGCTATTTTTCTCTCTGAATCTGAGGACTGTGATTTATATTTTCTTATGTTCTCTTAGTAATCATACTGTTGCTTATTTCCATACAAATATGTTGCATGTTTTTTTTCACTGGGGGTTACAGCTGATTATGCTTAATGTCATATTTTTTTCATTTTCAATTTGGGAACCTTATTACTAGAGTGATTGTTTGTTTGTTTGCTTAGTTACCATGGAGTCCCTTAAAGTTCCATTTTAATTGCTTTTTACTGAATATTCACATACACTCAATTGCTGTGTTGCTGTTAAAATATTTTTTCAGAAGTTAAAATCTCACAACCTTATTTTTAAAAACCAAGCAAAAAGTTTGCATTATTTCAAAATAAAATTTCAAATATTTTCCAAAACAAACAAGATTATTTATAATCTGGATTAATCTTTTTTTAAATTCATATTTCATTCTTTCATTTTGTTGCAGAAAGGCTCCACCCTCCGAATGTTGTGAAAGGCTCTACCCATTCACCTGTTGGAAAGACTGAGCAGCACTTGGAGTACTTGCAAGTTCAGGTTGTTTATTTTATGTTAACAGGCTCAGAAAAGTTGTTTCCAAAGTCTGAGTCCTGAACAAAGGCAGGGTGGGGAAATTTATAGCATAGCATTTCCATAATAATCATCAGTTTTTCATGAAGTGGACTAGGGTTGGTGGGAACAAGAGTTCAGGTAGAAGTGCCAGGAAGTGACTTGGGGGAGGTCCCAGACTAGGTTATTAGCCATGTTGGAAGGGAATATTTCTCTACAGTGTAGCCAAATTTAACTACTTGAGTTTTCTTTAGAAGTGACTTACTTAATTTTCACATTCTCTTAAATGTGTTCACCTTTATTTCTTTAATCCATGCAGTCTAATGTCTTTTTATTGAGGGCATAAAATCATGACACAATGTTTGATGATAGCTTTTTTCCTATGGGCACAGTTTAGTTAGGTGTCCATCAAGTTTACTTTTATTACATAACTTTATGTTTATTACCCTGGATTGTAATAATTAGTTAACTTGTCTTTCTCCACATTAAGCTTTTTGTTTCTTCTTAGAAGAAATCATATTAAGTATTTTTGTGTCTTCTACCCATAGAAAGTCAGCATATTTAACAAGTGTTTGTTAAATGCTTCTACAGAGAGTACCAGAAAAAATGTATACACATTTTAAGAAAGAAAAAAAACTGTATTAAAATTGTAACAGTCAATATGTACTGCTGACAAAAGATAAATCCAAGTCACATTTCACTTCTGTAATTACAAGAGGTGATCAAAGTGGTTACTATCAGAGTCCAGACACTCCTGATTATGGTGAACTACTGCTTGAGCAACTTCGACCAAACTGTCCACTTGTATCACTTCAAATGCTGTTTCAATCTCTTTCCAAAGTACTGTCAGTTTGGCCTGTTTTTTATGGTATACTACATTCTGTAAGGTCTCCCATAAGTAAAAGTCAAGGGGTGTAAAGTCAGGAGAACAGAGGAAAACTCAATGTTTTCAAATTCCAAATACCACTATAAAATGATCTTGTGGTCCTTGAAAGACAACCATGCTTCCACCATTTTTCTTTGACTGTTCTGCTGGTTGCATGATGATGCTTAGCATTCATTTGATTAATACCATATTTTGAGTAATTGTCATACTACAAATTGCTACAGAAATTCAATTAACTTCAAAAAGTAATACACAGATAACATCTCTTTAAAAGTGTATACATTTTTTCACACCCCTGGTATATAATATTTAAAATATGTATTAATAAAAAACTCGACAAAATATATAAATAAACAACCCAACTAGACAATGAGCCAAAGAACTTAACAAAGACTTCACAAAATAAGGTATGCAGATAGAAAATAAGCATATGAATAAGTGCACAAAATCATGTGCCATCAGCAAAACACAAATTAAAACAATGAGAAAATACTACATAGCTATCAAGAAGGCCAAAAGCCAGAACAGTGGCAGCATGTCAAATGCTGCAAAGACATGGGGCAACAAGAATCTTTATTCATATTGGTGTGACTGCAAACTTGTATAACGACTATGGAAGAGTTTGGAAGTTTCTTATAAAACTAAACATAGTCTTACTGTATGATCCAGTAATCATGCTCCTTGAGATTTTCCCAAAAAAGTTCAAAACTCATATCTATACAAAAACCTGCACATGAATGCTTATAAGAAATTTATTCATAATGGACAAAACTAGGAATGAATATACTGTGACTTGTTCAGATATTAGAATGTCATTCAATGCTAAAAATAAATAAGCTCTCTGGCTGAAAAAATGAGGTTGAACCCTAAATGCATATTATAAAGTGAAGGAAGGCAATCTGAAAAGACAACACACTATGATTCCAATTATATGACATTCTGGAAAAGATAAAACTATGAAGACAGTAGAAAGATCAGTAGGGGATAGGAAAAAATAGGCAGAATACAGAAAACTTTCAGGGCAATGAAACAACTCTGCATATCTTTATGATACTATAATGGTGAATACATGTCATTTATGCATTTTTCCAATCTCACAGAATGTATAATTCCAAGATAGAAGGCAGGCAGAGAGGAAAGGAGGCAGGAACAAAAGAAAGAAGGAAGGAAGAAAGGAAGGAAAGAAAAAAGGAAGAAAAATATTATGAAAGTTGTATATTTATAAAGATTGCATTACTATGTCTAAAGTTTTATCCCCCTCCTCGACCACTGGCTCCTTGTTGCCATGTGATTATAGTGCTCCCTGTGGGCACTTTTCTTTTTCAGAAATGCAAGTCTTGGCCATTGGCCTGAATTTTGTCAATGAAGTGTAAATAAATTTTAACAAAACATTCCAAAGATGTAACAACAACAACAAAAACTCAGACAAAAATCATTTATAAAAATCTGAAATGAGACATTATCAAATAAAATGCATTATCTTACCAAAAAGTTACCATAACTGAGAAATATTTATTTCAGGTAAGAAAGAGATTAAGTACTATAAACATATTAATAAAATTTATTTTATAAATGTATAAAAATGATAAATATATTATGCCTTCCATGTTCACTGAAAATGCATTTGATAAAATTTAATGTTTTAAAAATAAATCATTAAAAAATAAAGAGTTGTATACTCATTAACAGATAACATGCTGAGCTACCAGAAACATGCTGAAGAATTTACTTCAAAGGAACAAAGAATAATAATTCCCACAACTAATTCCGTTATTTAAAAATATCTTGATAGTAGTAGACAATATAATTAATAAGAAACAAAGAATAAAATTTAGAGAGGGAAATAAACATCATTACTTAGCAATGATTTGATTTCTTACTTAAAAAATCAAAAGGACTAATCTTTTCTTTTAGTTACAAAAAGTAAAATAAAATAGAATAAAATTGTCAAGTCAAAAGCAGATGTAGGAGAGAAGACAAGATGGCAACTGGAGAGGAGGTTCCTAAAGCCTCTCCCAGAAAACACATTTGAATGGCTGTCCAGGAGCCAAGAAAGAGGACCCTCAGTGACAAACCGGCTGTTGAGAAATCCACAAATCGCAAGTAAACACCTGAAG